>JANTCA010091463.1:0-12423 GCA_024741275.1 Chironex yamaguchii
TCGTTAAGTTCGTCGGTTACTCGCTGCACTCCTATTTCTGGCCGCACCACTATAATGTGGCGTGCGTCGTCCCTGTATGACTTACAATTTTGACTGCATCTATCATATTTGTTCAAGGGCAACATTCTCTGTTTAGCGTTATATCATTCTGTTGTTAGAATAATCGTATCTAGGATACCAGTTCCCACGACGATTCTTGAAAATGAGATCCTTCCTCTTTAATTCCATTGTACTATGTTTGTCCATAAATTCTAGACTTTTCTACCAGTTGTAATATTAGCCACCGACTTATCCCTATCTTGATGTATGAGACACCTCCCGTGTTGTGAAAACTGAGACGACCTAAAATATGACTCGTAAAACACTCTTAAAATATGATTACATTTCAACATTGCAGGCAAAGGTCTTAAGATTCCCTTTACTTTGGGAAATCCGAGTTGATAACAAGCATAATTGCAAAATTGTCTGTAATGATGCAAGTGGTTTTGTTCAAACCTCGAACTAAAAAACTATTCACAGACATTTCGCACTAAGTTCCGAAAAATTTCAATTTTTACATGCAGATGAATTAGCATCAGAAATTGTCTGTGGTTGTTAAAAGGGATAGAAGCCTGTAACAATTTTCCTTGTTCGAGAAAATCTGTATTTCTCTTTTAATGAAAGGAATCTGTACCGGGTTTATGAAATTTGTTAACGACACTTTTTTCCTGTCTGTTTGGTATATTTGTTTCATACGACTGATGCTACACAAGTTACGACAGAAAAAGGAACCAAGTTGCCAACAGACTGGCATAAGCAGGAGAGTCGAGATATGTTTCGTATAAATAGGTTGCCATATACATTTGCTTTCCTTTCTGACGTTTCATACTCTGAAGAGTGTCAGACGAAAAAAGCTTTTAAGTATGTTTTTAGAGCAATGTCGAAATTTTCAAGGCGATTTTCAAGTTTTGTACCTGTAATTCTCTTTTAACGAAAGGAACCTGTATTGGGTTTTTGACTTATAAAGAAGGAAATTTGTTTAACGACACTTTGTTCCTGTCCGTTTGGTATATTTGTTTCATACGACTGATGCTATACCAGTTACGACAGAAAAAGGCACCAGGTTACCAACAGACTGGCATAAGCAGGAGAGTCGAGGTATTTTCAGGGCGCCTTGGGAATCAGTCAAGTGGACAATAGAGCAATTATAACTCGAATATTTGCTTCCCCATAGTACAGTGTGCGGATCCTATAGGGACACAATCCAAGATGTAATTACGCGTTTTGTTGTCGTTGCTTGAAAGATATTTAGATAACTTGGGTTAAACACCCTTTTCTCAGCTTATGTAGCAGTGATGAGTGAGTAAAAATTGTATCAACTCGGATATGCTCTTATTGGAACTGATAATGAGAATTAAACTGAAGACACAACGAAAACGTTTTCATCATTAATGAGAGACCTGGCCATTGTACGGCCTGCGTGCCACATCCTGGGCCCGTGTAAGGTCAATGGCAGAGCCAATGATCATAGAACTATGACTGTGTTGATCGAGTCCTCGAAAATTATCCAAGTTTGAAGGGTTAATCATGGGAAAATTAATTTCCTACCCCTGGTTTACACAGACGATTTGAATGTTTACACAAAATCCAACAAATATAAACCAGTACATTTGGCAATTTTCATACATATTTTCAACTTTCATACTAGGTTTACCTTCTTTTATAGTGTGAGTAGAGATGATTGTATTAAGATCTACAAATTTCTTCACTTGCACTGGTATAAGTGCCAAGTGACAAATAAAATCACCTTAAAAAGTGACGAAGAAATGTTTTAACGTTTACACAAACGCGTTTACCATTCACAGAAATCTCTGATTTACCAATTAATAAAGTGTCTCTTGTTTTCTTTGATCAAATTAAAAATTATTAAGTTCTCTAAGGTTAACTGTATTTGGCACTTTGGATTTCTTTAAAGGCAATCCTTAGTTTTTGAAAAGGAAGCTAAATCCTGATTTTCTAGACAATAACAACCTAGAGAATTCTAAGCTTGTTACATCTTAAGGAAAATGGGCTCTTGGTAGTTCTTAGAAGCATCGTTTTAACTTTAGAGATGTTTCAATTGGGGAATGTTTCATTGCAACTTAAAATATAAGTCTTAAAAACGGTTTCTCGTTGTTTACTGCTGTTTATCTTCAACTAACCGCCTAAGCTAGTGGAGATGACGACATTCTTGAAAGCTAGGCCATGCCTGTTACAAGGTCAAAGTGTTACGAAGCAACGTGTTCTCCCTCTCAAATTAGCTAACTTTATAGTGTGTTCCCTCACTAGGTATCAGCGATGTTCAGTGAAGACGTTGCTATTAAATCTTTATAAAATTGATAGTACTTAGACTATTTTGACATCCATTTATAAGGATTTTTGTTACAACACGTGAAATACGCTTACGGAAAAGGCTTGTGACTGCCATAACATATTGCAAAGCATTGAACTATACAACTATGGTAAGTTTTAGATAAATTCCTTGTAATTGTTTAGCAATGAAACATAAAGCATTTGGAACATACCGTCCTTATGTAGAAGAGAACGATCTATTAGCAAATTTTCAAATTTTGTTTAGCATACTGTCGACATTAAAGCTACTTAACTAAGGCTCCATGAAAAGAAAGAGTTCCATCTTTTCACGCTATACTTTGAAATTTCAACTGCAGATTAGCTGACAAGATGGCCTTTTATATTTGAATTAAACAAAGGCTAACTAGAATATCAAGTGATATGATATCAAGTATATCTTTTAAATGTAACCGCGTTCATCATACATTTTGCTTGATCATCCTTTTTACTTGATCATCAGACTGTATACAATTTTGTATTTTGTACAACTTATATTGTGTGCCTAATAGCTTATAAAAAAGAACTTGCTCAAGGAGTCTGGGAACACCGATTGCGTTACCATGACTTAGTTCTCTCCGTTATCATTCTTCAAGCAGAATTTTTACAAAAATGGATATATAGCTATTGAAGTCAGTTCTTGTTTTGTAACTGTCATTTAACACTTCACTTGATAGCCATAAAATAAGGTTTGTGATTATGATAGAAGAAATGGTAAATATTGATTTGTTTTCTGTAGATTAGAGCTTTATTTCTGCGGCAAAAAATTGCATCTAGATAATCTGATGCTTTCTCAGGAAACCGATAAAAATCTAAAGTTGTGTTAGTTTATCTTTAAAGTGCTAAGAAACTTTTATTGCAAATTTATGAACTTCTTAATTTTGCCGCTTTAATGTTCACTTGTAATATTTACCGAAATACGAGAAAACATGAGCTGGTATTTTCATAATTGCTCGTTTGTCTTTCAACACAGCAAACATATCATTTTGCGTGCTGCTGCTTAAAAGTTGGAAGCTACCGTATATTATAAAATCGATTTTATTTGCTAGTTATGAATGAACTTCCTAATTGAAATAGCCTTTTTACTAAACAAAAACATCTTAAAGGTCAACCTCAAGAAGCAGCTGTACAATTGAGTGCTCTTGTCCTTATCTGGCGCCTTATTATGTCTGGGTAAAATATCAAACTTTTATATCCAGCTTTCGCATAAATCATCAAAACAAATGTTTTACTAGCAGGCAAGTGAGGACAACTTAATTTCGTTGCTGATTTGTCGCCAGCATTTGGAAATAAATACTGAAAGTCATTGCAACCAAGGGAAGTCTGACAGACAAGAACGTGAAAGAGCTTCAGAATGGTATGACTTCGTTCTGCTTTCTATGTGAAAACTTTGCGCGAGGTTTTTTATATCAGCGATGGATAAGATGCTCGTATTTCGCTAGTATCGCAACTAAGAGTTGCTAGTTTTTTCAAAGAAGGCCTGCACTTAGAGTTTATGATGATGTACTACGATAATCCTTCGTCGAACATTTATTCTTATTTTCGGATCCTTGCAATAACTTTTGTTCAGGTCAGAAATTGCATATAGATTGATATCATTTTACAGCTGCTTGACTCTCTCAGTAGTAAGTTCTAGATTTATTATAGTAACCATCTTATTAACTCTCGTTTTGTGTTGAGGCCACAAAATAATCTACTTTGTTATAACCATACAAGCAAAACAGTTGAAATCCATATCCCTATTTTTTGAAATCAAACAGAGGAAGACTAGAAGTGAATTGTTAAGTATGATAAAGGTATAGGTCAGTTAATAGTTCCGCCGTTAGGCAATCTTTTTATTCTTAATACGTTTTTACCTTAAGTTTTCTTCTATTTGTTTATGAGCAAAGATTTAAAATATTTTTTACGAAACAAGTACATTTTTATTTCATCACCTTCCGTTTACCAATTTATTATTGCGTCTGAATCACATTTTCGACACCAAAGACTTTCATAGCTTTTATCTATCTAGATGTAAATTGGAAAAATCCGGAGCCAGACAAATCCGATCATAACACGTGACACTTATCAACAGGTTATAGACTGCGGCAATGTGTACTCAGATAGTTGTTTCGACTCAGGCACAAACTCGTATACTACTCTATTCGAACATAACAGTGAGTTTAGTGAGTTGATGATTTCTTTGTGATATTTCTTAAAATCCGGTTCAGGGAAGATTCCTTGAAATAAAGAAATGGACACTTGCTATCATCTTAAGGCACTAGTTTTGCTATTTATTGCGTAATAGGCTATTGGTATGAAAATGTTTTGGCTACTTTTTCGTCTAAATAGCGAAGTTAGTTATTAATTATGTAAATCCAGATTTAATGCAGACACTAAAGTACGCCGCAGGTTACAGTTGATGCCGGCGAAAAGACAACCGTCATCCGACTTCAAGTTTAAAATCAAAGTTGTATTGTTAATGCTTTATAGAGTGAATCTAGCTTAGCTAGGCAAAAATAAAAATGACTTATGTTATCATGTAGGTAGATGTACTGTCTTATTTATGTTTTCTACTTGTCTTTTGTCATTCCGTTGAGTTACCAAGGCCTCGTAAATCGAAAATTTGCAGACTGATTATATCTTCTTCGACAGAGTTGTTACAAATGTTATATTTTACTGGTACATACTAGCCTCACGTAACCCATTTTTGTGACGTATTTATTCCATATTTTCGCACATTTTACACACTGTGAATATGTAATTCTAAACGTGTTTAAACAAAATCATGAAGGGCCGCCTAGGTCTATTTGATGGATCAGATTCATGATCTCAACGTTTCCTTGCCTTAAAAAAGGATATTGGGACTTCTTGATTTTACATCCAAGTCTGTAAGTAGTTTCAGATACAACATTCAACTGTGAACATTTTGTACAACTTTTAAATACGTTCCATGCTATTTTAGCAAATGCAAATAAAGGGGCCACAGCTAAGCATTGTTCCCTCTTAAACAAAAAGCAAAACGATGATTGTAATCACAGAACATCGAACTTTGATCTTACAGCTGCAAATCTGACATCTCTCCTACTGACCTAATCAACTAAATAGGAAAGGTCGATAGACTCCGATCCGCTCATCTACCACTTGCGTTAATAGTGAATGGTCTATTGACGTATACCCTTGCAAGTGGCCTTTGTTTTCTGCCTCTAAGACGCCCATTTTTCCACATTTGCCATTTCAGATACTGGATTAGATAGTTTTGTGTAATGAACCCAAGCTAGCAGCGCTGTGTACAAGCTTAGGCATTTTATCGCTGAGAATTATCTCCCATTCTGTACAAAGAAACCCCCTGTCTACATCCATCTCTCAATTTAAGACAGCAAAAAAAGATACCTAAACCTGGTAACAGGTATTTGATTTTATAAAAAAATGAATTTTCCTTGATCTACAACGTCCTTTAATACGAACCTTTCGACATAGTAAAGGTACCACTGCAAAAAGATCTTTTGTAGGATTTTAACAAAGACGGAAACTACAAATGCAACAAATTTTCGATTTCGATAAACGATAAGCAAATTTAGAATGCCATCAATAAAGAATTCAGTTCAAACAACTTGAAAACACGACAATTCGTAAATGATGAATCAAGTTGCAAAAAGTAAAATGTCATTAGCTAGATAGAGATCCGTTAGGAGAAGAGTGGTCTCCCATCAAAATTATTGATGCAAATTATTGTAGAATAAATTTGTAGCAAATCTCTACTTCTTTGTCCCTCAGGCGCCCAAGTGTGTCTCCTTTTGCTTGTTTTATTTATTTTCTCAGTCTGATAGTTTTCCTAAAAATTATTTTATCTATCTTATAAAGGTCAGCCTCAGCTTGTTCTTAGTCTGCTTTTGATTTTTGGTCAAAATCCAGGCTCATCTTCTTATAAAACTGTTCTTATAAACCAAAAGGAATGTATATGACATAAGCTGTGCAAAATGTCAGTTTATTAGGCAAGAATCTAACTTATTGTCTCCATATTATTAAATTATCAAGCAATTGCCAAGCTATATGTGGACTGAAATATCTGGTACTTCTACCTGTTTTGGATGTCTAATAACAATTTGAGTTGGTTTGCTTTCTATATGTGATACTTCTACTGTTTGTTCCATGTCTGTTGATGATGCATCGACTAAAATAAAGAGTAGATTTGAATCAAGAGGAGTTCATGCAGCTCAATTTTATGAATGTGAAAAATACACAATAGTTGCGTTTAAAAGTTTTCTTTTCAGCATTGTAGCGTCAAGTCGGCCTCCAGACTTACCACAGTCTATGTAGATTGTTACCAACTGTCTGCTATGTAAGTACCAAAACGTGTCTAGACATGATAGTATGGCCAATTTTGACTACCCATGTTAACCATATGTTACTTCATCTATCCATCACCCATCCTATCACTGGCGGAAAAGGTCGTACTGTACAAAATGAATGGATTGATAAAAACTATGGTATCATCTACTGATAATTTTGTTTGTTATTATCAGTTTACAGTTAAAGTTTCAAACAGTTGAGACTTGATTTTTCGTGGAGTAGAGCGAGACATTGCAACCTCCGGCCTGTAAGTTTGGTACCATGCCCATTAGACCACGGTGACTGGTAAACATGGAGTACATAAGTAAAACATCGCAGAAACATATACAATAAGAGACAGATTGCTAAGGACAAGACAAAGAAAAGTGAGAAACTCTGGCTTAAAATTTGGTGGACATCCGAGTTAGCTAGACAAACATTTATATGAAGGCATGTTACCAACGGTTATCAAAAATACAAATAAAAGCGGAAATGATAAACACTGAAAAGTTTATGCTACTGATAACTGTAACAGACGTGTTTCACTAAGTGCACCTGTCCTATGGATCTTTCAATAGTTTTATTTCATGTTAGACAGTCTGTTTAGTCGTTCTATCGACTGTCCCTTATCGTAGCGGCCAGGAAAGAAACAGAGCGAAAGGTAGACAGAGAAGGAGACGGAAGAATAAGACGGAGGAGACCATGCGTATAGATCCATTACTATTCCTTCAGTTGAACTCATACTCAGATTAATGAAGTTGACATTATAAATTTCTTCAAGATCTTCACAAAGGGCTTTATATTTGTTCAATTTTCCCTGATAATTTTAAGATTTATTTCAAATCCAACAATTAGTTCCAGTACGTCAAGCAAATTGCTACATTGCTTCAACATATCAGGACGTAGGCTATCTCCAGATAACAAACTTTGGGTGATAAGAAACCATCAACGTTGCAATAGATTTTTAGATCTTTGTTTGAAGATAGATGAAACTGAGCAATGATTTTGATCTTTAAAACTGAATCATGTCATCGGTTGTAACGTCCTTGATTCAAGTGTACAGGACAGCCAAATTCCAAATGTTGCAATGTTTGAGAATTGAGACATGAGAGGCATAAAGGACCGCCCACTTTTTTCCAAAGATAAAGATTCTTTAAGGTAAGAAGACTACTGTTCAAGTAACGATTAGTGAAATTATAGATATTGCGAGATAACAGAGTTGACGTTTTAGGTTGTGAAAACCTAACAGAGATATTGTCCCACTTAAGCAAATTACCACCAGCCGCCACTACCAAACAAATTTTAGCCTCGGAAGATGTGAACTCATATAAAATGATTTAAAAATTGAGTGAAATGAAGGTTTGGATGAAAATAGGAAGTTCTGAACAAAGTGTTTGACATAATATCAGTGACTAAATCAAAAAGTCTCCTTATTTAAGATCACATATCACTGCCATAATCAATCAAATTTGGACCACACAGAATATTCCTGTGACTTGAAAACGTGCTGTAATTGTTTTGAGTCACAAAAAGAGACCAACTGATTTACCTACTAACTTTCGCCGAATAAAAATGCCTTTAAAAATTTTCCCCTCAGTCTTAAGAAATCGCATATATTCATATCTAAGCCAAAATAATTTTATTGAAACTTCGATTCAAAAGGATTTATAAAAGGAATATCAGGCACATTCGAGCGTAATGCTCATTTCGGTAACATCATTCAAAGAGCCAAGCTCAAGCAAAGGTAAGTGTTTGTGATTCTCCTGGATCTAAGAAATGCTTTTGTTGAGATTGATCACACTTTAATACCTGGTGATTTGAGATATCACAATTTCCCTGAATTTGTAATTTCCATGATTTCAAACCTTTGTAATCAATTTTACACCTCTTTGACCTGCAAATTATTCTAAAACGGAATTTGTTCATGTAGGGAGGGGTGTGCTACAAGGTTATTAATAATCTTTATCCAGTATATAAAAACAGAAATATTTTCACAATTTGGATATTCCTTTTCAACATTACTACAAACTCGACATTGGTATCAATTTGCTGACGATACTGCTGTATCAACAAAATAGATTCTCTTCCTCTCCCCCCGAAGACAAGTTGTTATTTTATCAAATATATTTGTTGCCTAAGCTAACATGGCACTTGACAATCTATGATCCAATATTACTTGGGTTAAGAATGCACGTAATTTTAAATGTCATTACTTTTTCAGACGATGGGCCGATATTCCTGCTTGTGGAACTCTTGACATCGTCATGCTTAGTAAAAATATATTTGGATTTAAATGTGATTTATGTATCACCAAAATTTAGCCAATGTCAAGTTATACTGCGTAAGAAGTTGCAAGGTGCTGTTGGTTGTGACATAAAATTTGTATTTAATGATACGAGACATAAAAATATCATGTAAGATTCTTATAAAAGTAGCAAATGATTTATTAAAGACATCCAGAAACAAAAGGAGGATCGAACAAACACTCTGACTTCACAAGGGTTTATAATTAAAGCTTTAGTATACGAATGCTTCTATGTTATCTTAGAATTTGGCACAAGGCACTTGATTCACTACCCAGAAACATTTACATCTTCACATCACGTTACCTGAATAACACTTTACCCACGTTAAAAAACCTACAGTTTTGGACAAAGACTGACAGTAACCTTTGTTATGCTTGCTTAAATCCGCAAACATCACAACATTCTGTTTCTGGCTGTTCTGTACATCTAAGTGTGGGTAGATACAACTGGCGTCATGATTCAGTTCTCAAAATAATAGCTTATTTCTTTCAGTCTTGAAGTCAAGGTCTTTCAATCTCCTGTGACATTGATCGTTTTCGATCTCCAACACTGATCTCTGGTCATGAGCTAAGACCAGGCATTTTCATCAAAACGGAAAATGGTCTAGATTTTATGGAATTAACAGTTGGCTTTGAAACAAATTTAGCATATAATTTTGCAAATCAAGAAAATATTCAAAATTATGTCAAGATTTGAATAAGGATTACAAAGTTAATTTGATCAGCCTTAGTATGAGTGCGATTGAAGAAATGTGCAGTGAAAGTAAATTGTTAATGTTAATGTTGAAAAGATCATAAGTTAAAAATGCTGACTATTTGATAATAAAAATGATTGGATGTATTATTAGGACCTCATACTATCTATTTTGTAGACGTCACAAGAAATGCACTAATCCTGAAATTTTAACTTGTTAATTGAATTTTATTATTGTGTAAGAACTACTGTATGATTTTGCTACAAAAATCTTTCAGCATTTCAATGTGTTACCTTTCTCTGATACTATAGAACGTAGATCAAATCCAGGGGTACTCGATAGAATTTATGCTACCTGGTCTGAATTGATGGCATTTGGTATTATTTGATATCGTCGTTTGCTCTAGATGTGAGAGAAAATGTCAGAAACATCTGATGATAAAAAAACTCGAAAAGAATGCTGGGTACAGACTTTATCTAAACCATTCTCAAAAAGCGACCATTTGTATCTGTGATGTATAAAACCGTCTCCGAAAATTTCATCAAAATCCGTTCCTGAATGACTGAGTTAAAGGACAAACCGACAAAATAACACCGTCGAAAAGGTAATAATCACCTTTCAACGTGATAATCGATCTATTATCACCTTTATCTGATAATAAGCTTGACGTGTGACTTCATTACAAAACATCAATTTTTGTGGTATTATTACCTTTGCTTGAGGAGTATGTAATTTACGCATTCGTTAAAATTAAATTTATTGTTGTTTGATGAAGCAGTTATTATTTTATTCCTGTCACGTTTTCCATGCATTATTTAATCTATTATCTTAATTTAATTTGCCAATCCAAATATTAATAAATTCACAACAATTATATCCTATTGGGACTATTATTAAGAAGATAAACTCTAGATGTTGCTAACAGTATAGTTGCAATAGATATGCCGGGTGGAAAACGTAATGAACTAATAAATATAACTATCAAGCTTATAATTCTTTAAGCAAGAGCTATGACTTAAAAGTTTAACTTTGTTTTTTCCTTCCGTCTCGTCAAAAACTTTGGACATCTTCAGAGAAATAAATATGGTATGCGAAAGTAACATTATATATAGTGTACAACTATTTCTCTACAACTAGTGTATAACTTATTTCCGTACATTTATAATGTTACATTCACCTACCATTTTAAATTTTCTGAAGACCTCAAACGTTTTCACGAAACACAAGGGATAAACCATAGTACATAGCCTTGCGTAAACAACAGAAGGTAACGTATGACTGTAGCCAACGAAGCTTTGAACCCGGGACTTCCAATTGCCAATCCGACGCTTTTCCTGCAGACCAAAACAGCTCATTAGCTATGTAGGTACGAAACAAATAGATGGACAATTTTTTTCGATACAAAACTTGAAAATCGCCTTGAAAATTTGTGACATGGGCGCTAAAAACATCCTTAAAAGCTTTTTCCGTCTGACACTCTTCAGAGTATGAAACGTCATAAAGGAAAGTATATGTATATGGCAACCTATCAATTCCTCCCAGAGAACAGCCATCTTGCGCTTGCAAAGCGAAAATGACTGCCAAAATATGCGATTCTGCCATAAACTAACACTTAATAGAAAATTCAGAATGCAAAAAATGTATAAGGACGAGAATTTTCGGATAATTGGCACAGATAGAGCGTCCTTTCATCTAAGTGTATTGGAGTCTGTTTACATTAAAACAAGAAAACTAGTACTCTGTAGGCATAAAGAGTTCCTTTTTTCACTTGGACTCTTCCAGTAATGTTTTGTTTCTTCATTTTCTCTTTCTGTGTTTCCTTTCTTGTCCAAGATTGGCTAGTTTTGCTACATGTTTCGTATAAATAGGTTGCCATATACATATACTTTCCTCTCTGACGTTTCATACTCTGAAGAGTGTCAGACGAGAAAAGCTTTTAAGTATGTTTTTGCGCAATGTCGCAAATTTTCGAGAAACAAATAGAGCTTGTAAGGATATACACCAAGACAAAAGCACCCATTAACAAGAGCAGATGACCGGGGTTGGATGACTCATAGCCTTTTGGCTTTTTCTGTTGAGCTATTTATTTCAGTAGGAAAGGCGTTACATTCGCACTCGTGGGACCCAGGTTCGAATCTTCAGTGGTCTCAATCATAGCTCCGTCTGTTCCTCACTCAAGGCCCTCTGTCTGTTCTTTTAGCGCTTTTCTCTATGAGGAATTGATAGGTTGCCATATACATATACTTTTCTTTCTGACGTTTCATACTCTGCAGAGTGTCAGACGAGAAAAGCTTTTGAGTATGTTTTTGCGCAATGTCGCAAATTTTCGAGAAACAAATAGAGCTTGTAAGGGTCTACACCAAGACAAAAGCACCCATTAACAAGAGCAGATGACCGGGGTTGGATGACTCATAGCCTTTTGGCTTTTGCTGTTGAGCTATTTATTTCAGTAGGAAAGGTGTTACATTCGCACTCGTGGGACTCAGGTTCGAATCTTCGGTGGTCTCAATCATAGCCTTCCGTCTGTTCCTCACTCAAGGCCCTCTGTCTGTTCTTTTATATAACATCTTCTGTTTTATGAATTATTTATTTATTTCTCTTTGGATTAAAAAGACCCTTTATTAGCACAATCTGTCACGCAGGTACAGTTCTAAATGCACTTCTTATTCACTCTAGATCAACTTTTTGTTTCGGCACTTAGTACCGATCGATGGTTGAACGACTGGAATATCTGCGCATGTCCTA
>JANTCA010091463.1:12523-58739 GCA_024741275.1 Chironex yamaguchii
GTAAGCTAAACAGCAAAGGAGGGGTTGAACAGACCCTTCATTAGTCCAATCTGTCACTCTAGATCAACTTTTTGTTTTGGCACTTAGTACCAGTCTATGTTTGAACGACTGGAATATCTGCGCATGTCCTAGTAAGCTAAACAGCAAAGGAGGGGTTGAACAGACCCTTCATTAGTCCAATCTGTCACTCTAGATCAACTTTTTGTTTCGGCACTTAGTACCGATCGATGGTTGAACGACTGGAATATCTGCCCATTTCCTAGCAAGCTAGACAGCAAAGGAGGGATTGGGAGGTTTTTGGTCAAATATTTATTTTTTGATAACATGAGACAACCAATAACACGAGTCGATGCTCAAATGATCAAGAAACCTTCAACCTTTCATTCTGAGTTGCTTGACTCAGTAGGAGAGGCGTCAGACTGTAGACTTAACTTTGTCACTTAAGAATCGGGTTCAAAACCCTGATTCTCAAAATTATAACGTTACTTTTATTTGCTACACAAGACCACCTTGTCCTCGTCTACTGGGAACAAGTGATAATCGGAACTTCAGGACAATCAAGTCATAATGCGTTATAAATATGTGAATAAAAATGCACTTTATTACACGATTACAAAAGGGGCATCAAAATGAGTTATAATGAGCATAACTAACACAACAAGGAAGATTTTCGAAAGGTAAATGACTTGTTTGCTAGATACGGTATCGTTTGATTGATGTTGTGTGAGAAAATTAGAATTGAAAGTGATTTGCAAAACAATAAAACCAACGCAGACAATTTCGGTTTGCTTTCTCCTCTCTTGTCATTTCCCTTTCGGCATCACGATCACAAAGCAAAAATGTTGTCTTTGCATCCTTGTCTAACAATGGACATGTTAGTGAATAACTTTGGTTTCAAGGGAGTGACTATAGCTTGTATTGTTTTATAGTGCGTAGTAGGTGTGATAGACCATATTCCTTTGGGATACTATTAGCAACTATCAAGATATCTGATATTAGGTAATTTTCTGCTCCCAAAGCTCCCATGTGTGTTTAGATTTTATCAGGAGCATTGCCCTTTGAGCCAAAGACATCCGAGGAGTGGGCTTGTAGCTCGTCTCTTCTGTTCAAAGTATGTAGATGTTAACAATAGGCAAAGAATATTGATTGGCCACCTCATCTTAAAAGCAACCGCCATTGTTCGTAAACAGAGTTCTAAATTGCTTATTCCATTAGACAGCAGTCCCGAAACTGACTTACTCATCTTACCTATGAAAACGAATGGTTCCAGATAATATGAAAGAGTAAACGTAGGAATTTTACCATTGGTATTCAAGCATTGGTTCAAACCGAGAAGATTTACTTTAATACCGATAATAGAACGTGAGTGGTTTTTTTTTTGATAATTGCTATCTTAGACACAAACAGTTCTGTTCTAGTTATTTATTAAGAAAGGGATAACAAAGAACATGGATGTGTTTTGTTCCTTGCTGCATATTAGAAGGAAAACTATTCATTAAACTGACATGCCAATTTTGAAATGTGCAGTTTTTATAGACTATGTTTGTACTATATAGTTTCTATAGATTGGTAAGTGGTATACTGTCCAAGTAATGACTAAGAGTGTTCACATGTCTACACACAATACATAGCACAGATTTGGTAATGAGAGGGTTTCATCCAGCAAACGAATTCCATACTCCTAAAGAGTTACCGAACGAGAATGTTTTCTTACTGTTAATTTGCTTACTCATCCAACTTGTGTTTGTTGTGTTTAAACCATCAATTCGCCTTCTCTTCAGAGTAGGCCTATGAATCGTCAGAAAGGAAAGAATATGCATATGGCAACCTACTTATACAAAACATGTATCAAAACTAGCCAATCAATCATAAACAAGAAAGGAATCAAAGAAAGAGAAAGTCCTTATACATTTTGACGAATTCTGACGATTCAGTTATCAGACGATAAAAGCTTTTAAGTGTGTTTTTAGCGCAATGTCGCAAATTTTCAAGAAGATTTTCAAGTTTTGTGCCACAAAAAGATTGTTCAAATTATCAATTGTTTCTTTGATTAAAGTTGACTGCCAGGTTCCCTGATACCAGCATATGCTCTAGTACCCTGTTACCTATAATATGCATCAAGAAAAGAAGATTGAGGCAATTTATTTTGGCAAAGAGCTAATTATCTCGTTAACGCATTGTCTAAAGAAGACATAAATATCACAATTTGTGGCGTCTGTATGAAGTTGATTAGAAATCTGTAGTTTTTGGCAAACGACTTGTGTTTAATTGCATGCTATGTCTCAGAGATAGCAAAGGGTTCCCTCACGCACTTACGCAAACCTTTGAAAAGCATATATAACAACTAACAGGTTTCCAGGCAAAATTAGTTGAGCAGTTGTTGGATATTAGACCTTCAATATTTAAGTCAAACATATTTATATTATAATTTCGTGTCTGTCTGATCAATTGTAAGCATTGTAGACAGATGACGTGAAATTCAGATAGCCTCCAAATTACTTTGTATTATTGCCAATCTACCTTTGGCTGAACTTAACAAGTATATATATTGTAGTACTGACAAAAACACTTAGAAAGTAAAATTGTATGGAAAAATGTCTTAATTCGTCTCTCAACTGGACACGTCCGCATACAACATTTATTTTACATCTGCTTTTCACAAGGTGCGGAGGTGTAACGTGGGCTTACCAATGCGTTGGAGGTAAACAGTGCCAACAAGATCTTTTATTTCAGTTGTAAACAACCACAAATTCATCATCACTTTGCTTATGGCTTAAAGATATGACATACTTTATCACAACTACACCCAAGTTGTACAGGTTACGACAAGTTTAGGTCAATACTTTTTTAGCGCAAACCATTAGTCATTCCTTATGACGCAAAATAGAACTGACCAAACAAAACATTGCATCGCACTACAGTCGAGTGATGCAAGACCAATGTTTGTATGGTCTTATACTACTTCATAGTTTGTGGTTATACTATCATGAACATCACACTGTCTTCTTCTGATTCCCCCATAATGCCATACGTTCAATGTGTCTGGTTTAATTAGGCGGCAAAAGCTCAAAATTACGCGTGACCTAAATTAAAGTCCGATTTGCCTAGAGAACTAAAAACTAAAGTAAAATTCGATCTGTCCGGCAAGTTCTGCAGGTTGGGTAAATACAAGCTAGTTTAATTTCAGTCAAATTGAAATTGGTATGCATTTTGCTTAGACGGGGGAATTATATAATCTGTAGTTTCCTTTGTACCTCGTTGTCTAAGTTACAACATCGGCATTGTCACAAATGGTATGATAAGATTTAATTGAAGACTTGAACTGTGACCCTCGGAGGTTTTCAAGGCTCACGTATTCGCAAGAACGAACTTTGAGGTCAAAACTTTGAAGTATCATCGGTAATCATATTACCTAACTGTCAAAGATTTAAATTAAATGAATTATCTCAAAATCAGGCTTTGAACGTACCTATTGTCTAAAATGACATTTGACGTTTGCTTTCAATGCAATTAGTATTGTTTATTGTTAGATTTAAAAGATTTAGCAAGAGCAGGATTTTCGACAGATTAATAAATGGCTGGCTACGTACGTCGTTAGTTATGTAGAAAAGTAACTAAATCAATGACGAGGTCAAGTGTAGGACATGACTTATCTCAATGAACAAGTGACCTAGTTCACAGGCGCTAGAAAACCTTTGGAAGGATTGCACAGAATCCAGAACGTCATGTCATCACACATAATAGTAATCACTTAGTTGTGGTAATGTTGCGACACGACAATTCGTGACCATGCTAAACCCCTGCAGGTAATGCAGGCTTCCGCAGCATCAAACGATAAAAACGTTTTGCCTTCTATGTATATAACTGCGGAACGATAAAAGTATGAAGAAAATGATAACATTGTACTATGTTGGTTAGACAAATCTAAAACACATCAAAGTCCTCGCATTGCATCCGCATTTGGAGCATGAAATTAAGTGTAAAAAAACTAATCACTTTGTTCTTTAAGCACTAACGAAAGAAATCATGGGAAAATTTGCAAGTAGACTGCTGCAGTATTACATTAGTATGGTCATGGTATAAAATAAAATAATAGTTTACTAGAAAACAAAGATAAAATTGTACTTTCTGATAAATATGTGAATAAAATTCATTCCATGACATATATTGTCATACATCCAAACACATTAGCATTTGTGAAATCCATTTTATTACAAATAGTAATGAATAAGAAATTATTGTCTCCAACTATTCATAAAGAGGACATGGCTGTCACTCCTTTCCTGCCGACATTTGAAGAGGACAAACGTGATAGCAACCCTTGCTCACACTTGCGTCCAACACCTCAAGCCCCAACCTTATAGGTCGAAAATTCGCGGATGGATCGTTGTCTTCTTCAAAATGGTTGTAAAGCCACAAAATGCTTTCTACTTACAGCGCCTGAAGTTTAGTGAAAACTCTGCGAGAGCATACTATTTGCCGTAATTCTAGGTGTAACCTCTGATGAGAAAATGGGGGAATTATAGTTAGTTGTTGAGTTTTCCTAATTCCATTTATGTCGTCTTTTGGAATCGGTATAATTAACGTTTTCTGTACAATATACTTGAGCTATCATACCGATGTAACAATCTATTGCTTATTTTCTGCTAATGAAATTTAGTTGGAAGCCACACTCATGTCATTGTCAGGTTGTATTTAATTACCTAGCCTTAGTGACGGAATCTCTCGAATGTTGTGTGGCTGTTACCGCCGCAAATCTGTTTTTTCTGGCTTTTACTCGATCGGCTACAAACACTTCTTCTGCTGACATGAATTCCATAATCTCTCGCGAACGTTGAAAAGTTTAATTGTAGTATGTCAAGACAAAACACAAGGTTTAGAATAATTTAGCTGCCTAAAAGACTTGGTCCAGTTACTTATTATGCCTACTATACGTCATGACTTTGCGTATTCTCCCTCGGTTGTGTTCGACAGAGATTTGTACCTTACGCTAAATCAAGTGCATAGAATGGCGGCTGAAAAGCCGAAAGATACAGGATAATAAGTGAGACAACCAGGTATGTTTTATGTTTGCAGGCTCAAGATGTACAGTATCTTTGTCATCCCTCAAGTATCAACAGCTAATGGTTTGTATCAAATACAAACACGATCTACTAATCTGAACGATACCTGCCATTTACTTTTTGATCCTAATTAAGATGATGAATATTTGATTAGAAGCTATTTATATGTATACATTTTTCATAATTAAACTGGCGACTCATATTTGCAAGCCGTCTAGGGTCGTGTGCCTTAGGATTATGGACAAATGCTGTGAATATGATCCTCCTACCATTTAGATCTTTGAAAGCACTGTCTCTGTTGAGTCTTTCTGGTGGCCAATTTGTGGAGGTCAGTCGACATAGATTGTCTTGTCATTGAAGCCACAAGTTTGTAGTAGACTACAGGTTGTTCATTTGTCAATAATTTCACTGTCGTGTTTTACTGGTCTTCAGAACGGGATGATATAAGAAACATGATTACATCTCATAAAGCAGAGGAGACAGTTGTGTAAAATCCTGTAAGTAGCTTATTAGCAATTTTGTAAGTATCAAGTTTACTAAATCATTACAAATTAACAAAGACGCATATTGCAAAATCAGATAACATATCTCACCAAAGTCTCTTGTAATATTCACTGCTTGCCATAAATACATGGAATATAGAGAGACGTGGGCACATACAATTAGTGAAGATGTACCAGGAGTATCATATGTTGACTTGAAAATCACAGTATTCTTATAACAGAATGCGCTTGTTGCTTTATTTGGGTATATGCTTAAATATCTTATCGTAATTATCGCATTAATGAGTTAAGAAAGATGGTTATCTATAACATAATGATTGCTATTAACCCCAATTTTATTTCAGTGTAAGTAACGATAAACAGTAAACTAGGCTTTCATTGTCATAATCTCTGACCAGGTACTTGGGCCTGCATACTACTTGTTACTATTGAATTTATTTAAATCCTCATTACGTAACCACGAAGAATACTTCACGATGATTTTAAGCTATTTAATGATCTTCACCTTGCAGCCAGAGGATATACTTAAGAGGTTTAACGATTATCTACTTGTTTCACTATGATATGGAATCACATACCTCTCTTAAGTCCTTCCTGTAATTTCTTTGTTGAAGGAAAAGACGTGGGTACTTTAAAATATTCTAAGAACCCCCAAACGTGCAGTTTTAAAAGATCTTAAAATACCCCAGTGATGAAGAGATCCACTAAGGTGTTCATACTCAGGTATCTTAGAGTGTGTTGTAAAGAAGCCGTTGTATAGAAAAGCTTAAGCGCATTGTGCCGGTTCCTTGTAATTGACAGGTATTTATTACTAATACGTTTTTCATAAACGCACATTCTTCATTTCGTTGGTAGATGCTAAGTAAGTTGCGTGATAATTTTTTCTTGATTAAATTTCGCCATTAAGTCCCCTTCAGCGCGGCAGATCATCACGTAAATAATGCAGCTCACAACTGGGGTCATTGTGCCTTTTTGCAGCTAGCTTTCTTTACTCTCCGGCTATTCGGTAGTCATTACTTCCTATCTATCAAAGGATCAGTCTGAAGGACATTACTTTTTCTGTTTCACAAAATGGTAAAAACTGCAGCTGAAAACTCCAAAGCAATGATGGCTCGTACTCTTTCGTATTTGAATGCAAATAATTATATACTCTATTTTGCGTAAGCCATTAAACTGCTTTGAAATTCAACATTACAATACATAGCCATAATTCAGATCATGAACACTTTTCACCCCAAAAATATGCTATACGTAGTAGGTCCCAAACAGGGAGCTGTTATAAATAACTACAGGAACAGCCGATTGTTTAAATGGAGTTATGGGGCTGTAAAGCATCATGGTATACGGTCTGTGGTCCAAACCTTAGTACAGCAGAGTCATATTTGAGAAAACGTATTTTTATTTATTGTAGAACCTTGCAATATGGCGAAGGGTTGTCCTGGTGTAACACGGACAACCCTTTAATTGACAGGAAACTTTCAGAATGCCGATACCATTAACAATTTCTTGCATTTAACTTAAGTAAGTAGAATGTGTCTGTACCTGGCTCCGGTTGCCACGTTTGGATAAAAGGAGATTTCTGAACAATTTGCCTTAACAAATTCCACTTTTAAACCGTCGGAAAAAAGGTCAACCTTGCCGTGTCAAAGTGTTCTTCCTTGTTCGTTTTTGACCCAATCCTCGGACAGTTCTTTAGACAGAATAGATAGTTTTCACGTGGTCATTTTCATGATTTTGAAGACAACTTAAAGCTCTCATTTTGTTGGTCTCACATAAATTGTTCACAGTTGATAAAATCGGTTGATAATTTGTTAAGCCTTTAACAATAAGAAGTCACGGAAATTGATTTTCGTATGAGAACGTTCACAAAATACTCCTTGGTCTTTGTTTAACGGAATTTCTAGATACGAAAATTTGAAAGTTTAGATAGGGAATAATTTAGTAATATCAGGATTGACACATTAGCTCAATTAAGAATTGGAATTACGTTTGAAACTTTATATTTGAATGGCCACCGTAATTAAAGTACCAAGGTAGTTCAAATAATTCGTTTATGATCGAACTACATACACCGCTGCAAAAACTGATTACCCAAAGCATAGCATTGGAGATAAGAATTGCTTATACCTGGGTAAAGCAGTGATAAAAAAGATAAAAAAGGAAATGAAATGCAGCTTCATGAATCGCTTTTTTCTGGATGCTGTGGGCTGCTTCAATTTGGCAGCACAACATGCTGTCTCTACTCAATATACATTTTATCCGATCCTGCGGACCGATGCCACATGAATAGCTCGTCGGTGCTTACCTACAAAAAATATTTGTCAAAGATTGGCGTGAGCGTTAGATAACATTAATTTTTCCGAGGCTTGGCCTTACAATATTGAATGGATTGGTTGTTAAACAATTCTTTTAAGGTGATTTGTCCGAGAGGATTAAAATTTCTTGTGATTGTGTCTGGTAAAACATGAATAATGGATATGACGGATTAGAGGACACAGGCAAACATAGGATGTATTCAAATCAAATGTTGATATTTTCGTGGTTGTGTTAAAACTCAAAAGCATGTTTGATTAATAATTAGCAAAATGGTCGGCGCCAAGGCTTGTTCACTTTGACCAATGACAAAACAAAAACCATAAGCCTGTACCAATCTAAAAGCATATCATTAAACATATCCCAGTGTTAATTCAAAATTTATTTTCAATTCAGGTGGTGTCTCTGCTCTTTTGCATTCATGAAACCCATCCTCTTTTTTATTGCTATTGGAACGCAATCTGTTTAGGCCAGCCCCGGAATAAACATGCTGTTGCTAGAACAAAAATTTGCTATTTAGCATAGTCATTTCTTGAAGCTTGACCGTATCGTTTTGTTAATGAGCCCCTGATGTTAAGACTCTCATTTCAGTGTTAACGAGGATGGACTGCAGAGACCAACAATAAATTTTATGCAAATGACAACCCTTTTCCAAACAAAGAGTGTTGAGTTAAACCTACTTTTGTGGTGTTTGACTATCTTGTAGAAATTATACTATCAATGGGTCTTGGTTATTGATAGAAATCATGCTGTTACATATAAATATATAGTATCAGAGTATATACTTAAATAGTACAGCTGTCGTTTCCTGGTTATACATTGACAATTTTCAGTTTTGTTGTCATGCCTGTATTGCAAAGACATGGTAGCCATTATTATCATCTGATATGACTCACCAAGAATATTGTTAGGGTCGCAATACCATTCGTAGTCTTTAGCTATATCATTACCTTCTAATTATCATACCGTTTCACCACTTTGAATCCAATAACTTTAAATGAAAGACCTATGATTTCAAAAACTTTGAATGCAGGATCAATGAATCTTTGAATCAAAGGATTTCAAATCTTAGGTTGCGTACACTCTCTTGAGGTGTAACTAAAGCTTTACAAGCTTATCGTTGACCTGCATGGAAAAAAGCAACGTAGTCCAAATAATACTGAAAATAAACTCTGTGTAAAAGCATTTGTAGCTTTTGCTTCAATGTTCGTATTAATAAGAATATTCGTCTGGCCATAAGAAATAAATGGTATTGAATACATGTACAAGATGAGACGAAATCAACAAGTACTTCTTACATTGATTACAAAATCCAATATTTCAAGGGCAAATCACCTGATCGTGCTCATACCGCAATGATAAATCTGGTTCTGTTTTAAGGAGATACTGACACTCCTGCTGAGTTATTCTAACCAAAATCCTGTCTAAGACAGACTGAATATTTTTATCAGACATTAATGTAAGATTTTGAATGGTATCGTGAAGATATATCGTCAGCTTGTTCAACAATCTTGACCTCTGTCCAACTAAGAACAATTTATTTTTACCAGACATTAACGTAAGATTTTGGATGCTATCGTGAAGACATGACGTCAGCTTGTTCAACAATCTTGACCTCTGTCCAACTAAGAACAATTTATTTACCTTGCAGTAGCAGCTAACCAGGCAGTAGAGAATAATGATAACTATTTCCGCATTTCATATCATGAAGAAGTATGTTAACATAGAATAATCTTGTTTTGGTTAGGATTCTTAAGAGAGCCCATTTTGTCGATTCTTTCTTTCATTAGCCTAGATGAGGATTGCTACAGTGGTACAAATTTTTATTCAGTCCTCGTTTGTGCTCGATAAACTTTAATCTATACTCAGAGCACGAAAACAAATTATTAGCAGACATGAAACCATCACTTCAATTACAGAATGGAAAAACTTTAAGAAAGACATGCGTTATTTTCGGCCCACCATGATACATTTGCAGTTTTTGAGCGTATTTTAAGCGAACTGTAGGCAAACATTTATACCATTAAAACACTACAGCTGCTATTTCTTATATTGTTATGTTTGTACTTATTATTGTTTATTTTGACTTTTGTACCTTAAGTTATTGTTCTCCTGTATGTATGTCATTTGCGTACCAATTATAATGAGTTCACGTGTAAACAAGCCCCTGTTTGGGTGTGTGAACTCCCTGCCTCTCAGAACATTACATTATTTGTAATAGTTTCCAAGATTGAACACTTTCTAATCGCAAAATATTGATTGTCAAAATGGTCTACTCCAGAAACTTTAGTTTTACTGTTAAGCTCAGTTGATAAAAATGAAACTACTTTCTTATTAGCTTTTAGGATGGAATAGACTGGTATGTTTTCGCGTGTAGACACTCCCTTTAGTGATAAATCGTATCCTGTACTGAATGGTAGAGAGGTCTGCTATTCTTATTTCCAAACTTCAATCCTGGAAAATGTCTTCATTTTATATTCATACAAAGATATGGTAATGAGCGTAGACAGCAGAGAACTACCAACTACCAATTGTGGTGTAACATCATAAGCATGGCTTATTATATTTCCACATCTCTTCTTGGCTGTTTTAAGCTAACACTTAAACGAGTGAATTCCATTAAAGGTCGGTTCCCACCTAAGCGAATTCGTCAGCGATTGGCATGTCTTTTGCTCTTTCTCAACATGGCAAATTCGGTAGCGAAATGCGAAAGTTAAAAATGATACAACCTCGCAGGAAATTCGTTAGCAATCAGAATGCCTTTGGTGCTTTCTAGAGCCAGGCAGATTTGCCTCTTTTCACTGACGGCTTCGCTCAAGTGTTGCCTCAAGTGGAAACCGGCCTTTAAGAAAAGCACGGGTACAATTCCTGGTCTAATTTTGTCGTCCGTCCTTGATCTTAAACCATTATTTTATCTTTCTTCATTAAAGCAATCAAATATGTTATTTATTACTGCAATTAAATATGAAAAACATTCATTATGATTGCACAGACAACTACAATCATGTATGTTTGCTTGACGTTTTCTCATCTATAGAAGTGACGCAAATGATCACTCATTTCGTCGTGATATGGACGCGCAAATTGTTGCGACATATATCAGAGTTTCTCTTTACTTCAAACAATGCATTGGCTATGGAGCAAACAAATTTTTATACAGTACATCTCTTGAATATAAGTCCATGAGCAATTGGCTTCTTGATAATGTTTGCTGCTCAAATGTCTTTAATGATACATGGGTAAGTAGGCAGACGTTGGTTGGAGGCGCCTTCATGATTTTATTGGGCAGGTTTTTCTATTCTTGTCTGCTAAAGTCGTGTAACTTTTTTATTGTTAGTCTGCAAGATTAGAAATAAAGCTGGTGGAATTGAGCCTATATGTGAAGCAATTTGTCAAATTGATTCTTTACAGTTACAATTGCGTCGCTATTCAGTCAAAAATGGCTGAGTTTGTTATTAGTCTGCGAGCCTTATTGTCTCTTTAATATGTCTGGCTAGTACTGACAATGTTGGAATACTTAATTGACATCTACTGATTAATCATCGCTGTAACAGATTGATCTTACGTAAGATTTGAGCTGCAAGCTGTATGGTTCAAAATTGTTGTAAATGACTATTTTCTTAAGTACAAGCTATCCAAATACAAAGCCACATCTACCGAAAAAGAATTCTCAACCAGTTGTACCTCTTGAAATATAGGGTATGTCTCTTGATTGCGTTTGGTATAGATGTTGATTAAAATATTAGATCATTGTTCATTTTGTTTTGTTTCCAAAATTGCTGAAGTAGTTTTAACTTTTAATCTGTCTTAAGTAAAACTGACATCTATAAAGCTTTTCGTCTGACACGGATCACATAGATTCGTCAGAATACAGTAACAGAAAACATAGCAGAATTTGTATTAGTTAGTATTACGTTTAGTAGGCCTACTGTTAGGGAAGTTTTAAACTTATGATTATTGAAGAGATCTGAGGCCAACGTCTCACCCAGACGTCCGAAATATGAATTATTAACAAATTTCATATCATTCCAGACATGCTATCGATTTCCAACTTTTTAGAAATTATTCTTTAGCTTGTGTTTTGTTATTGTCCTAGCAACGTCCTGTAGTCACCGAGTTCAATACTATAGCGCCTTGATAGTACCCCTGTCTTATTTCAGTGACTCCTGTATTGTAATTCCTATCTCTGAAAACTATACCGCATTGAATAAATTAAAAGTTCTCCCGCTGATCATTACTCCTGGTAGGTGTCTGCAATTATTCTCTTCCAACTTATTGCAGTGCTGATTTCATAGCTCTCAGTCAGCCAAAGAAATATGCAGGAAATAAGGTGTCGTGTCTCTTGAAGGTCTCCAACACTCATTTCCTCTGTATACTACCGTCATAGTAAGATGAAAAACGCCGCTACCTCCACGTTTATTTTACACAAGTTTTCCAATCTACTCTTGTATCACTGCAAGGAATAAAATAAAACTAGCTAGTGGGCATGAGCTAAACTTCGTCTTACTCTAACGACGGAAGGCACTCACGTCTTTTGGCAAGTATATAGTGACAAATATGACAATTAGCATTTTAATTGATTTAAATCGATGTTTCCTTTTTTATGCAATTTGATTTTTAATGAGGTGTTGGGGGAATTGTTATCTGCAATTCTGTGACAATCAATTGTCAGCTAGAGACCAGACAACATGACAAAAATGACAGCAGAGCCAAAATGATGTTAAATACGTTTCATGTTAGATCTAGAGACTCCGAAAAGTGTGTTGCAGCCACATAACCTCATTTGTCATTACCCACCACTAGTTAGATATAGGAATAGTAAAAGTAACTCTTATTTTTCCATTAATTGATTTCAAAACATTGTTACATCTGAAACAAGGAAACACAAATGGTTTAACGATTTCCAATTTTTACTATCCCAATATTGAATGATTTGTAATGAAATATTTGAATATCTAGTGAAATGACAGAGCTATGGATTAAATGTCTACTCGCCTTTGTACTTATGTTTGAAAATTTAGAAATTTGCCTATCTTATATCCACAGTTGGGGATACAATACTGTGGTGTAGTACAATGGTTTTTGTACGTTCAAGAAATTCAAGTTTTGTTTGCTACTTACCATTATCTAAGTATTAAATTGAACTGGTTATCGAAGCTGTCGAGGTCATAATTCAGTTTTACAGTAAGATAAGTATTTATATAATACTTACTGCTTTATAAACTTTTTAATTCCTTTGCAACAACTTTGATGAACTATAAAGGACACTTGTCGTGGTGTCATATACTTCATGTTCTTGCATAATAATGCCTTTCACAGGGCTGATTGAGAATAAAATCTATAATTTAGACCAGTATGAAGCTCAAACGAAACATATACTTCCAACTTATCAGTCATTTTAAACCAACAAGGTGGACTTTTAGGTGGAAATTTCCAAGAGTACTTTTGCACTTGAAATTGTGAAGCTCAAGTTTAAACTCTCTGAATATTTTACCGGCATTCTGAGAGACAAAAATTCTCCAATCTTCTACCAGGTTTTTAAATTTTATTTATTGCCATCGTGTGAAGATATAAGCTTGATAGAGAACTACTACAGTTATAGACTGCTTTAGAGATTCCTAAAGAAGTGCCGTAAGATTTGCGGCATCTATCATTAAAAACAGCATAGTAGGAACACCTGAAACTCGTTTTTAACGTGCAGTTCATTTACAGCCGCCGGCTACTTTGTGAATTCGGGATCACTCTTAAGCGTTGCACATTTAAATTAACATCGGGCTGTTATTTAGGGAGCAACTGTAAATACCTTACTGTGCTATACTATCAACAAAAAATAGCAGAGTTATCGGTCAAAGGACAAAGAGAGGCACCACCTTCCCTGTAATGAATCATTGATCAAACGTATAGACCACGAACGTGGTGACCATTAGCATGTCTACCCAAGACCATAAATTTCTAATGAATTAGTCTTGATTGTGATTGATTCTATAATTTGCTATAAGGTCAAAGAGCCCGACATTGACTCCCTGCATTTCAAAACAACACATTATGAAAGCAACTGATAGATAAAGGCTATCATGAACAATCTGCAAGCTCTCCTGCAGGGATGTAATTTATTTGGCCGGAAATAGACAATATGGGACAGAGACTAATATTACAGAGTATTTCACAATTAATTGTTTTCATAATCAAAGGCACGACACACCAATCTGCAATTTCGACCACTTGTCCAAGGGCACCTTTCTGTTAATAAATTATTGATTCGTCTTTCAATTGTTCAAACAAGCCACAAATTTATGACGAGAAAAGGGACCAATCATCATCTGCTCTTGGTTACAACACGCGCGTTGATCTAGGCAAGACAGATCTACACAAGTCATTTGCTGAAGGATATTTAAGAGTACTCGTTGATACACTATGACGTACATGTTTTAAATTCCTAAGGGATTTTAACTACCTATTGTTATCCAGTATCAAAAGAACACAGGAACTATTACTGGCCAACCTTTATCTATCTAATGCAAAAAGGAAGGTAAGCAGTTATTAGTGGCATCTACTTTCATTGTCAATCATTCTGTCGATGTTAGGCTTTGGCCATAAAACTTTGCAACGCTTTAGAAGACATTCTATGCTTATAACTGCTTTGGATAGAGCAATTTCATGATCTTTTTATTAATATATGTATAACCTTACTACTTTCTTTACATTCTGCTCAAATTTAGGGTTTCCTGTTTTAATTTTATAAAATGTTAACATGTAATTTGGTAAGTTGATGGAAAATCTTTCCTTTTTGGTGAAGAAATACTGAAATACTATACATACTATGACTTGATACGGGTTGTTTGATAACGTTCCTTGTTGACCTGACAGAAGCTCTGTATCTAAAGTGAATATGTAGATGTTATACAGAGTCTGACATTGTATGCTAGTGTGCACACTGGTTGTTTCTGCTATTTCATGACAGCCTGCTAAGGCTTTGTCTACCAAAAGAGCAATTTATCGATGAACTTACTATTGCTCTGTGCTATCTATAAACTTCACTACTGTTTCGTTTTGCTAAGCATTAGCTGCAATGCTGTCGTTGTTACTAAGTCATGTTTCACACGTGGGCACTCGGTCCATCAAAGATAACTGCCAACTTGTTGGTAAATTGTAGTGTGAGTCCGATAGGAAATACTAACTACAACAAGTTTGATCCAATCTTTCTACCTGCTCGATGTTCAGTGTGAATTCAAGTTTTAATCTCTTAAATAGCAGGTGAAACCAAGCGTAGCACTTAGATAGTATGCGAAATAACAAGTAAACAGTTTTAAAATTGCTTTTCATCTATTAGTTTTCAAATAACGTCGATTTGTCCCTTGGTTTCAACTGCGCAAAAACCACTGTTGTAATCTAATTCAAGATTTTTAGCTTGTTTGACTTCAGGGTCTTGTGAACTTTGCAAATATACTACACAGAAGCCACAAACATACCAAGGGCGTCAGCTTGACATTTATACGATATGCTACCTGCAGAATTACTTGGCTTATAAAGTAAATTCCTCAAACCTAACACATGAGGTATACAGCAAAGATTGACTCGAAGATTAGCTTCGACTTTGTAAAAAGAGCTTGAAAATTTTTCGCAATCCACTTCCAAGGTTAGCTTTCATCTTGCAGTTTGTTTAGTGATTGTTGCCTTGCAGGTGACATTGAACAAAAAGCTGAAGTAAATAATAAAATATTGACACGAGTAAACATGAAGACACATTGCTCGTATCACGCACAATAAACGCCATATCAATTAAATCGAGTCATTCTGCATTGCCATACTTGTTACCTTCTACTAGAAATTTAAAGTGTTTAGTTTTTTAGTCCAATGTCAGTATATTTCAGCTGTCTCTAGCAGAAAGGTGGATGAATATATTTAAAATAATGTATAACTATGAATGGCCACTATTTTTAAACTTGCCCATCAGTCACGCTAATACACTCTGCAGGTGCCCAAATCGTCTTCTGCTTTCCCTGCAGTGGTAGCTTTAAGTGTTTAAATAAAAACAAAATATAAGAGGAAAAGAGATTTCATACTCTAAAAATAATTTTATTGTATTGCCTAAGCATTGAAGTTTAATCTTGTGTTTCTGAGCAGGCAAGATTACTTCTATTGCTTGTTTGTTATTGTGTTGAACTATGAAGTAGTGCTGTCAAATTTTCAGCTTACGATAGTACGTATTCATGTATTGCATGTAATACAGATTGGTATTGTCGTCATAGAAAGACTCAGGAATGTGTTGTGTATAATTAGTACGAACTGTTTAGGTGCAGATTCACGATGCCTGCTTTTAACGTGAAGCATGCCCTAAACACCGGGGTGGATACAAAAACTAAATTTCTGGTTTATTTTTTTAAATTATTGTTTAATGGGGGCGAGATGAAGTGGGGTGGGGGAAGGATGTTTAGTCAACTCTTTTTTTCCCCAACTTGAATGAATAATAGGAGCTTTTGAAGCTAATTGCTGCAAAGTGCAAGATGATATTCTCATAGTCTGCTTTTATTCGCATTATGGAGGTGTCTCTGCTGTTAGGTGTTGCATATATTTTAAGGGCACGGCTACAAATGTGAAAGGCTATGTTTCTCTTCTCACGGAATTCTTAGTTTTAACTCAAAGTGTATTTAAGTATTAATGTGATTTTTTGTCATATATACACTATTCATACATACACACATGCATATATACATTGATACCTGGTAATTTGCATGACTTGGGTTGTATATAACATACCGCCATGTACAACAAAAGCAGGCGGCCATGTTAGTAGAAAGCCTAGCATTTAAATTCACTCAGAAGTAAAATTATATACGTGGACATTTTCAGCCTGTTTTGGATGGAACGAAATTTTTTATTTTCCTTTTTATGGGGTGGAATTTTTTTTTGCCCGTGGGAGGGTTGCAGGTTATAGATCACATGATTTATGCTGTTAGGGTCAAAGATCTTTTGTCTACATATTTTGGACTTTAAAAGGAATTTTGGTGAGGGGTCCCCATGGCGATGGTTGATTGTTTTGCATTACACCGAAAACCTGTTGGCTGAGTTCCCCGGTCACTCACAAACCTCAATAAACCCCATCAGACGTGATTTCACATTATTAAATGTTTGATATCTTAACGACAGGCTTTAAGGGTTACCGTGTAAAATGTTTAAATTTCTGCACTATGATACTGAAAAGTAACGTGAAAAAATGTCTTCATATTATTACATACGTCCCTGTCCTGCAAGGCAGTCTCTGAATTAACAGTAGGACCTGCACGTGCGCATTTTCAAACGGAAATCATGAATGACAGCATAAACTAAGAAGATCGCCTCGTAAAAATTGGAATTAATAAACTGTCACTTCCTATGGTTAGGATAACTGTTTTGTAGTCACTTGAAGATAACAAAACAAATTTCAAATGACGGCTATCAGCTTGGGGAATACGCGGATCCGTGGATCAGGAATGAACACAATACAGACGTAACGCAGAGCTTTAGACAACAACTTTATTTACTTGAACGAAAGCCCAAGCACCGATTTGAACATGCTAAACAACGACGTAAATAGAGAGGCAAACTGGCATGACGTACTTATTTTTTTAACTTGCGAAATATTTTAGCAAATGAATGATATTTTAAGGGAGACTGTTGAGTATAAAATAACAACATCTTAAAAACAAGACAACAAAAAGCTTGTAAATGACCTGCAGGAACGCAGTCGATATTTGAAAAACGGGAGGGGGACAGAACGTCCACCAAAAACTGTTTATCCGTTACCTCTGTAACGCTTAAGCCACAAGAATTGCTGCAAAACAGGACAAGAAAATCAGTTAACACACAGGAAACGTCCATGGATGTCAATTGTTAATAGAGACGATTTGAAAATGTTCACATTACCGAAAGTACCCCCTACTCCCAGCGACTACGGCACTGACATATAATCACGATAAACGAGTGACCCTTTGAACTTCATTTCTCATTAAGCAGTACTCTTTAGGGGCCGTTCAAAAATGACGTCACGCAAAGTTTGACATATTTTGACCCGCTTGCCTCGTATCACGCATTGTCACAGAAAGTTAATGACTCCCTTGTCTATTTGTCTACCCCCTCCCCCGTGGTGTATGACGTCATTTTTGAACGACCCCTTTAAATAAAATCCCCGTCCAACATTTCGAATAAACGGAGAATTATGAGAGGGGGAGGATGGGCTAATCGAGGCACGCACTTGTTTCGAGTAGAGACGTTATATAGTTCGCTGCCCAAGCGTGTGTGAGGGATGTCATTAGCTTCACGTTGTTACCTCTCAGCTTCCGGGAAATAAATCTTGGCAATTGATGTTTTATTCCATAACACATTTGTTTCTAACCTGCTTCGTCAAGCCTTGGCACAAATTTCGCAAAAACGGCAAAAAAATTGTTACTTTACAATCAGAAATTTTACTAATTTTTCGGGCCCATGAAATTGGATGCCTCCCACTATAGACTTCATAAGTTCCGCCATCTTGGTTCAGTAGCTGACACTAAGGGTTTAACATTAAACGTAGCTCCTTGAATTCTGACAACTTTTGCACAGACATCTACACTACAAAATTTAGCCCTTATGTTTAGGCCTGCTTTCATTGACCATTTACCATTGTACCAGTGTCGTTTGATAAATTTAAAACCAAAGCTTGCAGTAATGTTTGTATTTCTTGAAAACAAGGACATATCTTTGTAAGAAGGCACAGGGAGCCGCTCATTTCAGGCAACATGCGCTATTCATTGTCTTTGTTGCGTTTCTGTTGGCCGGATGAGTGGTAGATGTTTACGTCGGCACTATACGAGTATGGGCTCAGTGGTGAGCTAGTTTATCAAACTGTCTTGGGTTGCTCTAAATTAAATAATTTTGCCAATGCCTCGGCTTCTTTCATCTTTAAATTGGGTATTTCAAAACTAACAACTACTCATCAAACACAGGGTAACCCAATCCATCAAACAAAAACAAACTATCCCATTTATCAATTAGTCATCTATCAACTATTCAGAGCAATAACCAAACAAAAAAGGGCTTTTGGTCTGCCGACCGTAGTTGTGTTGTGTGAAATTATGTTATCAGTGCTCAGTTGTTACCATAAAAGTTGTCTTCGAACACAGTTAATTTGCCAATGATGAGTTTAAAGTTGACGCATTTAAAATCGGACGATCGACGCACAGGCAGTTGTGGTTAATGATGAACTCGCGGCCAGGAACTATTGATAAGATCCAACCAGTATATATCAAAATTAAATGAAGTCAAACATTGTGTAGGAATTATGTCCAAAATTTATGAGCCATATGGTTAGACCTGTAGGAAAAACACGGACCGTATTTTAAATACTCGTAGGTGTATTTAATTATACAGAAATACAAAATATCAGAAAGAAATAAGGTAAAATTTATGTGTAAATTACTTTTGACGATCTATGTACAATTTAAGAGTCGTGTCTCGTTTTCGACCTCGCTTTCTCGACGTCTTAAGTCGAAAGCTTTAAAGGGTTTGATCACAAACATTCTTTTGAGGTAAGCCCCAGGTCATAAGCCACTGGTCGAAGTACTGTAGCTTTAGGCATGGCTTTACTGAGACGATATATAGCCAATGAAGACTTTGATATAGTACATGTATTAGTGATATTATTAGTAACGCCTGCGTTTGCATGGCTCGCATCTCTGCTTTGAAGACACTACAAACAAATAACGTTGGAACAATCTCAATCCCATGTCCAAATAATAATGCTTTTATAGGCCTGTCCAAGTATATGAGATTTGTGTCCTCCCTTACAGAAAAAGGACAGGTTAGATCTAAACCTAAATCCCACATTTTGGTAAGGACAGCAATTGCATTTTGCATGATAGATTTCGCTAAGCTAATGGGTCACTAAAGGTGTGCTAGGTCCTAAAGGCTGATTTCCACTTAAGCGAATTTTTCAGCGAATCCGTCAGCGATTGGAATGTTCATTGTTCTTTCCAGGCATGGGAAATTCGCTAGCGAAATGTGGAAGTTGAAAACAGTTCAATTACGCAGCGAATTGGTCAGCGATTAGAATGTCTTGTTCTTTTTGGGAACTGGCGAATGTGCTTCTTTTCGCTGACCAATTCGCTCAAGTGTTCGCTCAAGTGGAAACCGGCCTCTTGCCATGCCCTGTCCGTTGTCCTCACTTAACTTTGAGATGGCCTAGAGATTCCTGGTAAAGTTCTGTAGTAAGATCCCAAGCATTGACACCGCATAGGCCTACACATTTGTTTGCTATTTCGGGCTTTGGCCAAGCCCGTGTGAAATGTTTGATTTGAATTTTACAAGTTTAATTTAACTACGTAACCCTACAAATTAACAAGTAATCGTCAAGACAAAAGGCTGGAGACATTCCATCGATTTCATTAATAAACAGTGAAAACCAAAGCTTCCTACTTTCGACAACTGAAGTACATGTTTTGAAATTGTTAATTTGTGACTTCGCAGGTTGTAATGTCTTAGACTGAATGCCCTTTGTCTATTGAAATTTTACACTCACATCAGAAGCACGTTTCATGTCTTTTTAAATGATCCCCTATCACAAATTTCCCAGCACCACCACCGACATACCCTCAGTTGACAAAAAGGCTCACACTTTTCTTCTTTCGTTTGTCCCTTGTCAACCTTGAGCTCAAAAGGTACACTACAACGCTTTACAGAAGAACAGACCAATCTCATATCGTAGAAATACTTATTTGTGTTATCAGACAGATTAAATTTAGTTGCACTGCCTTTTTGCCTTTTTAGTCAGGAAGAACCCTTTCATAAATTGCTTGCATTTCTTTTTGCCTCTTTTGGCTTCCTCTAGATTACAAAGTAAACACTGCGCAATCTCATTAGTACATGCAACCTACATGACGACGAGGACTGAAGCCGCTACATAGAAGCGTACATACGCCAACAAACGAAGCAAGGAAGTCTACTGCGATAAGAGATTGAATTTGTTTTTCTTCTTCGCTATACTTTCGGTATTAAGCGTTTGAGCAGGGCCGCCGAGAGCTAGGACAGGCCCCGGGACAGCTAATAGAAGCGCCCCGCCCCTTTTAAACTTTTTTAATTTTCTAAAAAGGTATGGGGCCTAAACGGAATTAAGTCAACTGTGCTAAAGCTAAAGAAAGCAATCAGTAGGTAATTACAACATGACTTTAAGTCTTCACTTTGATATCATTGCAAAATATAACAGAATAAAACTGTTTCAATTTCTTACGGGCCCCCAAAATGGCCTGGGCACTGGGGCAGCTGCCCCGGCTACCCCCCTCTCGGTGGCATTGCGTTTGAGCTCTTTATTGGGATGGTCTCCCGTTAGCTTCCGTCAACAGTGACATTTTGTTTGTGGTGACCTGGAATCGAGCTCGCAACCACTGGCTTCCTATACGTGCTTACCCCTTATACTGCGGGTGCTCTAGAAAAATAATAAACAGCGAAATAATTCCACGCAATATTTTTGGGTTTTGTACTTAGTCACAAAACATCTTGCTTTATATCAGACGGCTTTTCAGTTGAATAGCTAGCTATGCATTCATGATTTCATGAGGGAATTAGGACGGTCTAGCATTTCTGTTACAAAAAGATTACGCATGCGATTCGCATAAGAATTCTAGTGAAATTGGTCCGAATAGTTTAGGGTGATTAGTGCACAAAATGTCCAGTCAAGTTTCGCCGCCAGCTCCCCAACTATCCTGTTATACAATCACTACTTGTTGCTGACTTGCTTGTCTCCTCTTTTGATTTTCGCCCACATAACCCAATTGTGGTATTAATTGACCCTTTGACTAACTTTCCAGGTGAAAACTGACCTCATGAATAGCTATTGTTCTGAGTACACAATCACCAGATCAGTTTGCAGTTTAAGGTGTGATAATGATCTAAGCAGAATGACCTCACATGTTCAAAAACTATTGACATTTTTGTTCTTTGGTTTCATATTTCCACTTCATGATAAAGCGTTTTGGCATTGGGCGAATTAATTTCTCGCACATTGATACATTTTACGATAGCAAAAATGACATTGTCACTTCACATCCATGCCCAACTGGCAGGCGACAAAACAGAAGCCCTAAAAAGGCGGAGTTGAGACTTCAATGAATAATAGGGATCTGTTATCCATGTGACAAGACTTTGAATATTTACTGGACGTTAACACCATCTCCTGCATGGATCGAAGGAAAACAGTTTTCTTTAGTTAGACTGACTTCTTGCTTTCATGCTTTCATATTCAAAATATATATTGTCCCAGGAAAGAGATAACACACCCTTTTTGTGAGCGCGTTGCCTTAAAGAAAGGAGAATCTTGGTTAAAGTTACTTAAAGCTTGTAGTTCATGCACCACCAAAGGTGAGAAATATGCTTAACATTATTAGTTTGAAAAGGGAGTACGTGCTGGGTTTGAGTGGAAAGGGTTCCGAAGTCTTTTAGCCTCCTTTGTCTTAGCGACTTTAAGGATGGCGGTCGGTTTGTGTTTTGAAACGATCATTTTGTATTTTTTACATCTACTGTAATTTGGAAGATCTCAGTATTTTTGTACTTTTTTCGTGTGAACAGGGATTTTTCTACGGATATAAATTTCAACGTTTTCAAGTTGACAGTGCCTACATCTTATGACAGATGAAGGTATTGCCTTGCGATGTTATTGGTATGTATACCTGAGTATGTACCTCATGAGAGTGTGCAACTATCTCCATTGTCTTAAATGTGAAGTAGCAACTTAAAATATCAGCAACATATCCATGCATGTTGTCTTAGTGACGCCAAATGATAAAATAGTCAATAGTGGAAAGTGGTGGTCATTGAATTGTCTCTTTAGGGGACTAATTTAGCTATGGATTTTTGTTTGGGCTAACAATCTCATTGACCCCCAATCGCTTCTCCACTGACATATAGTTGCACTGCTATTGTGTGACTTAGAAGCAAGCGAAAGAGTTTAGTTAAAGGATTTGCTAAGCCTAAGGCGGAGATATACTGTCTAGTAGTAATGTTAATCCTAAATTTGTACAAACTTTTTAAAATAATGTATAAACTATTTGCTCTCTAAAAGATTTTGTAAACTTTGATACACAGGCGTCATTTCTTAGGTACAATTTAGATAACGCTTGTTCTATGAGCGTGAACGGGACTTAAAAGTTAAGTTCTTGTTTTCATTGGTTAGCACAAAGTTTATATTGACTACATACATCCTTATCATAATTATTATATCATAACTTATAATTCAGTGTGCTTTGTTGGTTATCGTTATACAAGACGAACAAAATGATCCGAACACTAAGAGATGAGAATGACGTTATCACAGTGAAAGTTTATTCCTGCAAAGATCCCATATTAAACAAATATTCTGGTGACACATGCTGGTAATTGGCTGCGCAAGCATTTTGTGCGACATTGGGGATAACTTTTTAAACGTGGATGTGGGGATCTTACTCGAAAATCTAGACAAAAATATGGATACTATAAATACAGCTAAGATTTGTCCTTGGGCCGTAAGGGCCGGGGTGGGCACGTAGAAGCTACCTTGTTAACAAAGATCTTTGACTTAAAAAGTGCAATATTACCGTAAACAATTAGGCTTCAATTGCCCATTATTGATTAAGGAAAAATGCCCACTCTCATTACATGTTCTCCTAACCTCAAACTCATGGATACACCCCAATTGGCAATAGCAAAATATTCTCTAGACGTTCAGACAAACACTACTCAAAGCCCACACCTGCCCAGACCAAAAGATTCTCTGGTGACGTAAAGGGTGTAAGTAAGTTATATAAATATGGAGGAGTTGTCAACAATATTTGCAAATAGTAATCGTCTGATCAATAATTCACTTGTGTTGAGGCATGTTTCAGACGCTGTTTTCTGGTTGTGTTGCATTGTCTTGAGGTTATCAACTACTGTATCAACACGAGCTGTCGTGGCCTCTCTTTGGCAATGGAGCGAGTGGACTTTGTGGCACATGAAAACTGAACAGTCCTCTAGGTTAGCTCCAGTGACATTTTTGTGACCATGCATGAAGGGTATCGAGAGAAGTTCACAACACCCATTTTAGATATATTCCTTGTCACAATCCCAGCTAAATTGAAGCTAAAACTGGGCTGTAAGTGCTGGGAGGCAGGGGCAATTGCCCCCCCACACTTTTTTGCAACGTGATCATTTTCAAAGGTTCTCTGTTCAGACTTGTCGGCCTTAAATACTGAACTCTGGATCATGGAATTAACTACCAACCGCGTGCCAATGTTTCCTGTGGGTTAGCGGGTTCCTTGTCCTGTTATGCAATAGTGCTTTTGGCTAAAGTGTTGCTACATGAAGAGGTAACCTGTGAACCCTGCAACCATTTTTCAAAGACCGACTGAAAATGGCCCTGTAAACTTTTAACGTAAAACGAAAAGAGGACCAGGGTGGTTTCTTTGGGATCAACAAGTCGTGACCTGCGTTCGTTTGGCAACTTCCCTTCTTGCTCATTTTTTTAGTTCATATCTGTACTTTGGGTATATTTCAACGTGCTCGCTAGCACAGCCGTGAGACAACATCTGTCGAAATACCTCCAGCTTTGTTTTGCGTAAATCGGTAGATACCATTAACTTTATAGCTTTGAAACTGACATTCCTTCTTACGTTTTTTACTCCTCTAAGCAATGTTCAATGCCCTCTCTGCCTAACTTATGATTGTTATAGCAAAAAGACAGTCTTTAAAAGCATCATGGATCCGCACTCACGTTTTCCAGCTTGCAGGGCACGCTTGTCACACGTTCACACATGCGTCTTGTTTACGTTTCACTTTTTTGGTTAAAGCGATTCTGCATCACAGAAATAATTGTGACCTAATTACACACCTTTTCACATTTTTGTCATTTCTTACAGTATTCATAGTCAACATGTCGGTCCACTTGGCCTATTTTTGTCAACTGAAACTATTTATTGCTTTTGGTAATAAACCTAAGTCATAGGCAGTAATTCTAATCCAATGTTTCAGTTTTTGATGAACACATATGAGATGTTGTAGTCCACGGAGTTGTTTGCCCTCATATGACGTCCCATTCCTACATCATATGTCAGCATAAATTCCTAATTGCAAGCCCTGTATCACTGACATGGTCATAAAAACTAATCTTGACGTTAATGATCCCAGTCTTGCCATGGATTGTTTGTTGTTCTGGTCACTGTTTACGTTGTACGCAAATATCACTGACGAGTTGCCACGCCGAATTGTACACAATGTACTGGACTCCTCAACGATAGCTCGTTGGGAGGGAGTGGACCAGACGTACTTAGTAGTTGTCAAGGGTAACGGCGTCGCACGTGGCTCCAAAAAACAACATTTTGATTGAGGATCAAGCAGTCCCAGTTGTTGTCTAGGAAAGGACGTACTATGAAGCTGTGTAATGTCATTGTTTAATTTGTAGCACGTTTCAACAATCACAGTCCCAGGCTCCACACATTGTCAGACCAATTAGAATGGTTGCTGTTGTCCAGTTCGTCCTCAAACTATTAGAAGGGATTTAATTGATCTAATGACACTTCATAGTAGGAACATAACCCGTTTCTGTTTAAACGTGCTTCTCCTAACAAAAACAAAATGTCATTGGCAGTATAATTCGACGGGAACACGTTAAGACTTGATAGCAGAGGCGAACGTGTTTATAAAACATAAATGCTGCGCTGTCCAGATTGATATAAACACTTTTTATTCCCACTCTGTCAGCTCATAAAATAACGTCAAAAACGATGTTAAGTGGCTTTCGAGTTTTTTCTTGGCTGCTAAGAAGCATTTGTTTCTTTAATTTGTTGTTTGAAAATAAACACGCCAAGAACGAAGCGTAGCAGAGCGGGGATATTTGGACTGACAAATCAAACGCGAATTATTTTAATCAACAGACATTTTAACTTCCTTTGCCGTAATTAAGCTCATTATGCTGTAGTACAGTACATGAAGTTCAGCTTGTCTCTTTTGTGCCAGTCATTAGTAACAAAAAACGATGGTATCCATAGACACAAAACATGGCTAAACCAGAACAAATTCTTTCAATTAAATCCAAAACAAGACTAATTATTCCAAAACACATTAAATATGATCACGAGCGATAAACAACAGCGATACATTACTTCACACACAACAAACGAAACCTCTAACAAAAGGGGTGGGGCGGCCTCCACGACTCCACAGTCTCTGATAAACTTATGTAACTCATGTCACTTTGTTGAATGTACCGTGGCCGCAAAAGCCTGATCAGTTAATAAATCAATTTAGTCGACTACAAAATTTATAGGAATAAATTATTGTGATTTTTCGACCGAAAGTGTACGTTTTGACTGCAGAAATCGACCTTTTCTATGTCAAAACTCATTTGTATCGCAAAAGTAATGAAAGTCTGGTCGTAAAATTTACAAGAGAAATTGGAATTGAAAAAACAATTTTAGCTTGACAGCAGTTTATAATTTGGGAAGTGTGACTTGCTCCCAGACTAGCTCTAAAAATTACACTCGTTCCGCTTTTATATCACCAAAAGAAGTTATTTTTGATCACACATCATGACATACCTTACCAAAATGTCAATGTAGCTGACATTCACAGCTGAAGTCAATCTATTCACACTTAGCCAGGGGATCCATCTTTCAATAGCAGAATAGTTCATTCATGGATTAACAGTCATTCAAAAATTTACAGGGATTCACTTACAAAGGCATTTTCTTGCAGCAAAATCCATTCTTCCCACTGTTTTCCTTACCTTTCACAAAGCCTCTTAATGATAGTGAAGTACTTTACAGGAACTTTTTTTACAGCATGCTTGTGACGTATTGGCCTCTGTCATTTTGATATGACTTCGCAGTTTACGATTTAGATTGTGATTGGTGGAATATACCACGTGGTGAGTGACAGTCCCTATCTCATACCTTGAAGGTCCAAAGCTTCTCTTTGGAACTGCAAATTACGAAAACAAGATCCCCTAATAGGTTCGCACGTGGCATTGTTCGTATACGTAGCAGTGTATGTGTGCGGGAAGGAGTGATGGAGATGGAATAAACTTGTTGTTGTCTCCCTCTATAAAGGAGAGTGTAGCAAGTGGTATCTAGCGATTCTTGCCTTGTACCCTTTATAAACGCCAAAGCAATAACATTACAGGATGCAAAAATACAGAATCTCATCATCATCTTTTTGATGGTAATCTCTAACTATGTATATCATGGACTGTGCACATACTGCTATTTATTTACGTTATGAGCCGAAACATATCAAATGGCGATTCGAGAGTCACACATTTTCTCCGTGAAACCGCGTATAACTACAAAAATATCTTATCCTTGCACAAGGATGACGCCATCTTAGATGGCGCGTGAGCATATGTAACCACAGTGGTTTATATGTCTGATATTGTCTTTGTGGGATTTCGGACGATTAAATATAGAGATAGATACGTTTGTAAGATAAATCAATATTAAAGTTAACATTGAAAAGCATCAACAAGCGTAATACTTCTCAAAGGGTTACTATCGTATATCAGTATAATATTCTGCAACAATTTTTTAAATTCTTCCAAGGTATGTGACGTAATTGTTGTTTTGTTAGCAATCTAACCTATACGTTTCGTAAATTCTCAAATTTCCGTCGCAAGAATAAAATAGAAAGGTTTCCTCGCAAAGGAAAAAACTTTTTCATATGCACTGAATATTAAGAACATTATCAGGAAAAGCTGATGTTTCAAAATGTGATTGTTTTGCTTGTATATAGTCTTGAAGTCTGCTTTGATTTACGTTAAGGTGAATATGTTGGCTGGTAGCATTTAGTTGTTGTCTGAAACCAATGAAAATGTGTGGTTTTTAATGTTTTATAGAGAATGAGCTGCGTGTCGTAGGAGTACAAAAAGTAGCCAATTGTAAACGTAGTTGAATATCCTGTGTGCGACCTTTATATAGGTTAGACTTTAGAAATTTTGTATTCTCACATTCCACTAGAGAATATGCGGTCTTGAGCTTTGATTACACTAAACCAAGTAAACACGTACGCTCAATGTTGGTAGCAAATGCTTACAGCACTTTTACAAACGACTATACCGTTTATACGCGCCCTAATATGTAGGCAATCCCATGTTTATCCAAACAACCTTCTGTTACCTTTAAACTTAGCTTGGTAGGAAGACTTACTTCTGATGCACCAACCATCAAAGTGTTAACAAAATGTCATTAAACCAATTTTGGGGGCCGGGAAGGAATGCTTTAGGATAATATGAAATCTTTGAGCGTGGATTGCAGAGGGTATATTTTCATTTGCAATAGATAAAAAGGAATTCTTATAACAGAATTGCAATTTGCCACATTACGCGATACGGTCGCATTGCCAGGATCTTATGGATGGCTAATTCATATGTTCTTCTCAAAAGTGGCTAGTCAAGCTACGAATTTGATTCTAAATCATCAACATGAAAATGACTTTTCACCCATCTCAGTATTGCAAACTGCTTTACACTGGGAAGCTTGTTAGGGTAGCTCTAAGGTACAAGGTATATATGAATGTCTATACAGTTAAGTAGATGTTTAAAACCTTCAAGTGTACCTTTACTAGCCATCTACAAAAGAGGTCTTGAAGTCCTATTGTCTATTTTGTCGCCAGAAGAACAGACATTTCTGTCTTAATACTTATTAAACGTTCTCGGACCTCATCGGCTATTGTAATAAACGTGAAAATGATTTTGTTCACCTTTCAAGGGAGTGTAGTTTTGTAGGAGCAGCATTTTTATATGTTTGTTTAACAGCGCAATTAATTCTCGTTATGTTCCAGTCAGAGTTAGTTGTTGTCACCCCCCAATATAGCGTTCCACTTACTCGCTATTGACGATGGCTTTCACCTGTTAACAGCAGAATTTTGTTTGCTTCGCCAAACTATGTTTGTTGAAGCGCGAATTTGCGTCACAAATGATGCTGATTTCCATTGTGCTAAGTCGACTCAAGGATATTGTTAGTCGATTACCCGTGGTGCAGTTTCAAGATAGTCTTGATTTGTCGTTTCATAAAAGAAACCGTCAGCTTTTGATACACACATAAAGTACACTAGGTATGCTGAGAACCTAGAGTCCGCTAATTCAGCTTTACGTGCAGCGCGAGGACGGATCGTTCAGGCGTATTGTGTTCATTGCAAAAAAACAACTCATGTTTCATTCGGGTCGTTATTAAAACCATGGATAGGATAGCATTACCCAAGGTAAGATCTTCAATTTAAATGTGCCTTCTATCACATCGTGTTTTATGGGCAAATGTCGAAGAACGAGCTATAGAAAATTCTGTGAAACTTGTCCACATTGAGAACAGCTATTTGATGTTTAAATTTGGTAATGAAAGATCTCGAAAGTACATAAGTTCAAATGAATGAATTGCGCTATTATTGAGATTCTAAGTTGAAATAAGTATTAATCACTCATGATTTGTGTTTTAAGTATTGATAAATCAATGACCGTTTGACACGGCTTTAAATAGACATGGTTCGTTTTGATATTTATTAGGCTTACTGATGTTAGTCGCATTTAAATTGAGTAATGTAGATAGCAGTGGAAGTATTTGTTCTTATCAACACCATAGGGTTCATTCGTATGTAAATATAGTAAGATTTTGGTGCATTGTGCCAAACATTAACGCCCGATGGCCAAGACCTTGGATTTCACTAAAAAGCGGTGTCGTTAGAAGGAATTGTAGAGTATTGGGGAGCTTAGCTATAATCCATTCTCAGTCTCATTTTTATCAGACATGTACTGTTTTATGTCTTGAGAGGAACTTTGATTAACAGTCATTGTTTAATCCTATCAGATAGCATCAAACGCTAGCAGTCATTAGGAAGTAGGTGAAAATTTACCGCTGATTCCCTTTAACTACTTATGAGGTAAAATACCTTTAATAAATAATAAACCAGTGTTGGAAGAAATAACAGTACTATGGTGCTTAGTCGGCGCTTTTAACACTTTTCACGTCCCTTTGTTATTCTGTTCTATGTGTTCTGATTCCCATAACAGTTGCTCATACTTGTTCGTTCCTTGGGGTGTATTTAATAATTGGGCGTATCGCGGCATTCGTAAATTACAGAAAACCTTTGTACCGCATTATTTTTGTGGTCCTTACAACATTGTAGAACACTTTCCAGGCTTCACTTGCATTATTTTTGACCACTATTGTAATGGGGTCGATGACTGGGTTTTAACTTTAGATTTTAATGCTCTGTCTAAAACGGAGACACTCGAAAGTTCATAGACGATCAAGTCCGGATAAATTTCTTGTAAAACGTGGAAGCTATTGCAGGTTTGTTCGCCATGGTTGTGTAATTTAAAGTTAGTTATTTGAAATTTTGCTTACCTCATCGTTTAAAATTTCAGAAGAGAATTGGCTGTCGACTTACGGTACTTTGTTTCTCGAGTAGACTGTGAAACGACGAATGACCTTAAGTTCGAATCAATAAAGGCACTACTCGGTGACCCAAAACCTGCCACGACAAGTTACTTTGACTTCTCCCTCTTCGCTATGTGCGTACCAGGACCTTTTTGAATTCTGTCTGCCCTAACCCTTACAGTACATCGCTTTTAGTCACAGACTTAGTTTGGATTCCTATGCCATATTGTAAGGTTTTAAATCTTTCCGCTTTCCTTCCCACTTCTCTAGTTTAAGACTCGCCTTAATTACTTATTTATCTATTGATTCAGTGACTAGATGTAAACCATGCTAATAATAGCTGTAGTTTATTCAGTCTCTAAGATTTGCTATGTTAAGCTTTCGGGATTATGGAGTTTGTAATATAGCAGAGGGATACAATGTCAATGTTAGTGACATCAATTGTTGTAAGTGTAGTATCATCCCTGATAATATCGTGTCTTTTTTGAGACGATTCCCCAAGTCATTTCTAGTTACTTTGATCTAGGAGCATTCTTAAATCTCCTTAAGGAAGGTTTTCAGTAAAATACTTCGTGCTGCAAGGATGGATATGAAAAATGAGTCTATATTATTCAAACTGCTGTGTGCAGGGTCTCCAATTTTGTTTTCGAATACACGCGAGCCTGAATTTCATGTTGAAACAATCTATAGTAAGTCATGTATTGTAAATTATTTATTCAAAGCTATTTTCGCGCTTATTTGTTTACTGGTTTGTTTATAGTTTTCATATTGTAGATAAGGAGGAAATGATAAACAAAGTAGAATTTAGGAATATTTCCGTCGGTTGTTGATCAAAGTTAGCTACATTATTCCAGCTCTGCTAAAATTTTAAAATCATATGTTCCACGTGAGGTTGACCTTCATAAATATACTTGAAGAGTCGTGAAGAATTTTATTGACTTATTTTTGTTTTTAGCCCATTTCATCCGTAGAATGTTTGTTAATCAAGTAACTACTTCATTCACTGAAAACAACTGTTGATTTGTACTCTCGTGATAGATACACTTACATAATGGGGGAATTTCCTCGGTCGCTCTCATATTTCCAATTATTTAAAAAGAGCTATTGATCAACCTATTCTTTTGTACACAAGTCACAAAACAGAGATTAAACAGTAAAAGCTTACCAAAAGAATATTTTTGCTCCTACAAGATAATTTCTTAATAAGATAACGGTTTTGAGAGGTTAATTGTGGTTATGTAGGCGGATTGGAAGTGCTGACGTCATGACAGGAAAAGAAGTACTGAAGGCCAGCATAGTTGTATATTTATTTCAATGTCTTCGCCGAGTTAAATTCTACGATTGCCTCTTTAGATAAACAGAACTACAGTCTGACATTATGAACGTCATGTGTGACCAGTAAGGTATTGGATACTGGCTACCCTTATCTTTCTAATTTTTGAATAAATATATTGCCCATTTAGCAAGTGAACGTACGTCAGCACTGAATTTATGACGTTTTAGGAGAATTACTTTAATTTGGAGGGAACAATATCATCCTCTTGTCTTTCTTTGCATACACTATGCCAGCTGGATTCCCAGTTCCCTGATAGCCAAGGCTACAAGTTGAGATAATTTTAATTATTAGATACTATTGGGCGGTTCCTTTTGGTTGCTTTCAGGATGGTTTTAAGTAGGCTGGGATATATAATCCCTTACTTAGTTGCAATAATTACCTTCAAGAATGAAGTAATAGTGCCTTTGTAGTCCTAATTTTCACAGACGTATCCATTGAAGCTTACAAAGCTAGAATTTTGTCACTCGTAGATTAGAGGGCTAGGCTACGTCGTTGCCCCTACCTGTGTAAAGGAACTGTGCAAGTGACAGAGAATTGCAGCACTGAGTGGTATAGGTTAAAAGGACTACAACATATGAAATTGCTCTAAAAACATCGAACTGCAACTGAGCTAAATAAGCAGTATATGCAATAAGTTACATAAATTTGATCGTTTGCTTAACTCATGTACATGGCTACGTAATCGATTTTCCTTTTCTAAGATACTGTATGAGATGCCCCACTTAAACTAATATGACCATTTACAGCCTGCCATGTTTAGGCAAGTCATGCATCCACTTTTATTGACTTTGGATAAGATCTTCATAAGACAATTTGAATTTGAACATTGATGATATTGAATGTGTTTTCCTTTAACTAATCGAAAGATTAAGAGAGGTATAGCAGCTTGAAAATTTCGAGTTGATGTACCTTCTTAAATCTTGCATAATTTTAAATTTCATATCACGTTTAATAATAATGAGGTCCAACTAGAGCTAAGTAGGACCCGTAATATTACTAGATCAGTTTCATTTTAACATTTCGGTTGGGAGATTGTGGTTCGAACGTAAGAAGGTTAAGCAGTATAGCTTTATTCGGTCCTGGTTATCATTTATGTGTTTATTCTTGTAAACGTACATGATTTCAAAGGTAAAGCTAAGAAATGTTTTGGTGTCCCTGCTAGCAAAGCACGTGGAAAGCTCTCAGTCGTGTTGCGTAGACACAATGAATGAAAGTTGAATTGCTAGGTGACAGAACAAACTGAGATCTCTCTCGTTTTACAACCAGGCCCTGCTTGTAATCCGCTTTTGGTTTCTAGCCAAAAAATACCTATCTATGGTGTTATTCGGACCACAAATTTCTAGTGAATTTTGGCCTGGCAATGGCACAGCACTTGGCAGTGTTTTAATCTTATCAAGGAACGTAATGTGAATGTGATAACAATTTGTGGTTTTGACACAAGTTAGTGATCGTTGCAGGCAATGAGATTTAAGCGTAGTTGATGAGGTCACTCGATGCAGTACACAGCTGATGACCAATAGCAACATCATTGACCAAGCATAGGACAATGGCACATTGTACTTACACGAAACTCAGAGGAAAGAAAATTCAAGTATAACAACTCTTCATTTTTACCCAACTAGAACCGATACACAGGATGACCTGACGTAAAAAGTGAACATGAAGACATTTATCAACTCACTTAACCTCATTTGGTATACGATGTTTGCCACTAAAGCAGTCTCGTTTTGGTATTTGGACTGTAACAACCAAGTCAACGTAACTAATTGTGACATATAAACTTGGAAATTGTACCTTCCTTTTAAAGAAGAGAACGACCCATCCGCAAATTTTGGTCCTAGAAGGCCTTAATCATGCCACAGAATACCTGGTTTTGTCCTATGCATTTATTTTACAATTTATCCTTGCCTCGCTTTAAATTCATTTGGTTACTTACAGATGCACGTATACTTACAGCCACTTACGTCATTAGCTAATATTATGTTACTTCTGTTATTCAGTCATAAAACGTTTGAATTCATTTTTTTAACGAAGGGGTCAACTTCTTCCAAGCGACAACCAAACACAATGTTCCTGCTTTCTATTACGCACACGGGTTATTGCTTAAATTATTGGCTATGATTGACCTGTAACATGTTTCAAGCAACCTTGGTGTAATTAACCATTTCTGTCGCTCACCAATTTCATACATTTTTATGCGCGAGAAGGATTTCTCGTGAAAAAGGATTTGTATAAATCATCCGTGTTCACTTAACCTGGATATCTTTCCATAGAGTCATCTATAGCTTTGTATGTTATTCTGAGTAGGTCGGTTTTTTACTTACAATACATTATTTGTAAAAATTCGCCAGTAAAATGCTTAATTTGGTCGCAAAATGCTTTCCTGGATAATCTAGCATTGTCTGTATGTACATAAAACAGGACTGTTTACTTTAGCCGTGAAATTGTACGTGTTTTGTTGAAAGGACGTGAATATTTTATCTTCAAACGTGGCCCTTCATTTACCTTCATACTAGGAGATTATTTCTTCACACGACAGGAGGTGGAATGTCTACAACTTCGACAAAAATTGATAAAGGTTCATCATGTCGTGGTGTGTCGGCTACTCTGTTATCACTATGAATCCCCTTAAGCAGCTGGATAATCAGATGTTTTCGTTGTAAGACGACCTTTATTATTTTGTAAACTATGGTTCATTCCTCTACCTAATTTGATCACACGTAGCTTGACGTCAGTAGGTTTGTTAGACATCAGGTAGCAAAATCAATCCAAGTAATCTGGCAATCTTTCATTAACTAAAGGGGAGAGAGTCCAAGGTCATAAATTATAATGTGAATCATTATATACATATATTGATCATTATATATATTGAGTTGATATATATGTATATATTTATCAATCCACTATATTACTGATGTGAATTTTTGGGGTAGTTTTTTTACCAATTTTAAGTTGTCAAGAGTATTGCTGTTTTGCTGTTGTCTGTCATCGACTGCACAACTCTTTTATTCACACTACTGTTTACAGTCAGTCGTAAGTTTTCCCCAAACCTGCAAAACTATGTGTTCCATCGAGCTCTATTCTCAGTAACACCTTCTCTAATCTACATCTGGCGTGATTAAATCATACGGCTACACAAAATGAGAAATGTTTCCCAAATAGCGATCTGCCTCGCGATCTTTAATACCTGTTTCGTGAGAACTAAGTGCAACGAGACCTCATAACGCTAAGCAATTCATTCGCCTAAAGCTAAGCAATTCATTCGCCTAAAGCTAAGCAATTCATTCGCCTAAAGCTAAGCAATTGATTCGTTGCGATATTTCTCTCCACTTGGCGGAAACGCTCAACCTTTTACTTTCGTTTTTCCTAAGAGGTCAGGCAAATAAGTAATACTTAGAAATTGGTATTGAAATTGGTGTACTGAAGAAAGTTCAAGTCACACTGTCAGCTAGTCAGCAGTATATGTAGACTCATTAATCGTCGTGAATCACTGCACTTATCTATCCCGTCGTTTGGAGACTATATGATGAGACGAGAATACAAGCTGAGTCATTGAAACACCTCAGTGAATATTTCTGTCAATGGCATGATTGTAATTAGTAGCTTGCACTATCGACTAACGTCTTGTTTCTGATCTATTGAAATTTGGTCGATGGGAAAGGCTACGTAGTTGAAAATAGAGAGGAAATTACTCCCTATTACTAGTGTTTTAATTAATTGTCTCTGCGTAATAACCTTTTCAGAGAAATAAATTGAATTTTACTTCTTTCCTACCCCTTACCCCGATTCTTGTAAACCAAATCTGGATTATTGTTTGCAATAATTAAGGTCAAGCTAATGTTAGACAACAACTTTGATGTTTCAAGCATCAGACATTTCGTTTATGCAAATTATTTACAAACATCTGACTCAACGAACTTGTAATTAATACTCAAATTACCCCGAATATCACCCTGTTTGTCTATGTGTATGGCTCGGTTACAGAGAGAAGATAGTGTTTATTTCTTGAAGTTTATATATATTTAATGAACATGGATTATTGAGCTCTTCTTGTCTTGTCTCATCGCCGTAGTTCTCGGTGGGGCCGTGGGCGTCTCTCTCTCCTGCATGCTATCTCCTGAGTTGCTGTCATTCCTCCTCCTGTCCAATCTCTGATGTTGTCTGTCCAGGCTGTTCTTGATGTTCCATGATAATTGAGCTCCTCATATACTCATACTCAAAACCAAACACTCAAACCGACGGGTCGGGATATAATTAGATGACTCGATTCCAAGCATGAGTATGCCGCAGCTATCCATGTTCGTTCGTATGGTTGTGCTTCGTGAGAGATAAGTAAGTCATGCCAACAGTGTAAATATATATTAATTTACAATTTAATAAATAACCACAGTAGATACATGTCATGTGCCAGCTCACCCGTATACTTAATTGCATGTATAAACTCCCTTTAAAATACAACATGTTTGAAGAACCCAAATGTGTATTGACATTTAATCTTTCTGCTCCCCTGAGAATGCCAGTTTGCAAACGTAAGCCTATTATGCAGATTTTAGCCCCCTCTAGCTGTAAGCTATTAAGAAATTAAGCACATGAATTAGTCTTAAGTAAGTTTAATTAACTGAAAGACGATTGCGTTCTTTAAGTTAGGTCAGATTTGGTTCATGCCTTAATTTTTGTATTTCCAACTTTGACCCCACGGTGTCACACCACCGGCACTACAGATGACTATCTATCGAAACATATTGCCTTAGACTTGTCAGCAAAGAAAAACAACAACGGGCTACATCAGTTAACAAAGCTGTGACTCATGTGGCATTTTAAATAGGTTCTACGAAGAAAAATAGCCTGAGTTAGAAAGGCCAGCCGTTGAAATGGTGCGGTCAATGTCACTAGACAATATATTTGTGGGAATGAAGACCCTAGGACGCCCGCCATTTAAAACAACAGAGAATACCGTTATTTTCAATAGCAGACCCGGTGTTTTGACGTTTAAATTATCTCAAATTTAAGTTCGACTGAGGGTGCCTTTCTTCTTATTTATCTACGAAGGAAAAGAAAGGAAATGCTGAAGTTAAAGTATTGTTTTAATGTAAAGTCTTGCTGATCATGGCTCCTTCACAACAGCGAACAAGAGATTATGGAGGGGGGTCCTTTGTATGGAAACGTACTTAAAAATTGCCTCGTTTTGTTAATGACGTGATGATATTTGGTAGTTGACTCAATAAACAAGTGGGCTGTAAAACAGAAAATTAATATTCGTAGTCACTCACAGCCAGCCTTTGGTTATCTATGACGCCAAAGTGATTCTTCAACTTAAATTATTTTCTTTAAGAGGTAGTGTCGAACAGTTCAGATGTCATTTCTTGACAGAATCTATGGCTCAGGGCTAGGTCATACTATACTGATACTTTTATGGATTGATTCTTGCGCAGTATTACAACCTGTATCCCGGTATTCTATTTGTACAAATAACCATACTTTTTTCTTTGTAGATGAATAAAAGAGTCGGAGAAACTGCGCACGTGGTCCGGCCTTTTAATTCACCGTATTTCTATTACGAATCGTCTTGTTCAGAATCAGGTTCTTCGGATACTGAACTGTGTTCTGAAGTTGGTTACGGATCCGGTCACTCGGAAAACTCCATATTTTCTTCGGATGAGGAAGCTCTTCTGCGGTATAATTTTTTCCGGAAACGGAGTTTTACCAAGAGGGTCAAGAGGAAAAATCGAAAGCGTAGAGATATTGATTCAGACAGTGCAAGTGAAATCACGTACAGCGACAAAGCTATATGTTCTGAATTAATAAAGTCACAACAGTCATCCAGTATACTTAACAATCAGAGGTATTCTGGTTGTGAAAGGCATTTACCACACGGAGTTGAGACAGCTGTGTGCAGAGAACAGACTTCCAGAGCACCTGTCAGGTCAGACTTACAAAATTTGTCACCGACAGGCAAAGAAGTTACCGGCGTTATAAACGATAAACAATCGGCAGGAGATCGATGTTCATGGCATCACTTAAACGGATTCGATTTTAGAACGACTTCTAGCCGTGATAGTCAATTGTCGGCCTCGCACAAGCGTAAGTCGTGGACAGATTCTGGTGTATCTTTGTCTAAAACCGACTCCACGGGAAGCAGCTGGGCCAGTCGCACACGAAGAAGTGATTCAAAAGCGTCTTGTCAGTCCTGGTTGCAGTTTACTGACAAAGATATGGTTCACGTCAGTTGTAACGCTATCGAAAACAACCCCTCTCCCCAGGACTCTCCGCAACGGGGAGCAATGTACCTTACAAGAGGTATCGCTGAGACATGTGGAAATGATGCAACAATATCACTCTGTATTGGTTATCCGGAATCATTAGGCAGCAATTCCATTGAAGGGAATACCACCAAAGAATGTATGGATGCTTGTAAGTATAAAGGAAATGGTTCATTAAATAGTGGTAATGTCAAGCGAAATACTTCCCGACGATTGTCCACGTATGATTTGATTGACTGTGGGTTGACAAATTTGTTTGACAACTCCGTGGAGTCAGACGAATTTGCTGATTCGGGAATTTCAAGACAAGAATCAAGGAATAGTTATTCAAGTGCAGAGAAAGTGCAAGGTGTTAAGAGTGGTTCGTCATCATTGGTTGAGAGTATTTCCAATTCACCAGCCTGTTTCAACTACGATGAATTATTTGTCAATGAGGGGCATTTAGTTGAAAAATGTGCTGTTCACAAAACGAACTCTTCCGCAGCCACTAATTCTACAAAATTTGATTTGCCTGTTTTGTCAGCTGCGGATGAATTCATTACGTTGGTTAATTCCAAGCGCTTCAGCGGACAAAGAATCAGTTTTGACGATACACAGTACACTCCAAAGGAAAAAGAAATTCTTGAACAGCTATTTAAAAACGCTGAAAAGACAAAAACTGCTGACACGATGTCAGACGCCAAATTGGATTACGAGAAGAAAGCCCAGGTGGACGGTCTTCGACTTCCCGATCATTTAAATTACCCACTCTGTATGTATTATAAAGCGGAGCCTGGTAAAGACACTAAGAATAAAGGAATTATGAAAAGTCTGAAAAAACTCAAAGAAACAATTAAGCTACGCAAGACACCGAAGCCAGCTCCCGCTGAGAGGTTAGCAGCAGACCAGCCAAGAGATAACGATAAGGTTTTGTCTGACGCATTCAGTCTGGGCCAGAAAAAGACGGGAGCGGGCTCGAAAGGGCGGAGACTCATTCAACGCATGCTTTCAAGGTCATCAAGCAAAAGCGCCAAGTATGCAAAATCTCAGCATGATTCCTTTTACCCCAAAGAAAATGTTTTCAGTGGATTTCGAAGGAGCCGTTCTGGGAGCACGAGATCGATTCCTGATTCACTTCGGAGCATGTGGGGTAGGGCTCGTTCTCGTTCCGTAGATAACATTCGTTCTGCGTTTGATAGAAATATTACGCGGATGTCAGCTAGGCTTACACGAACGAACAGCACGCATTCCTTATTTGGACGGAAAAGATCCGGCTCAACTGATCAACTGAGCTCGCATTATCAAGAAACGAAAAGTGTTTTCGCGGGGAGGCGATCAGAAAGTATGCGTTCTTTATCGGCCGTTGGAGGATTTGATATTGCCGTTCGTTTGTTATCGGCTAATAATCATCGCCACTGCAAAGGTGACCATGGAACTTCGGAGGGTGAAGCTAATAGTGATTTAAGTGGTTTCTTTCCTCAGTGTGCGGGCGAAAATCCGAGAAATACTCGACGACAAAGTTTAGTATCGCGTGATAATGTTCCAAATTTTTATGGGTTACAAGGACATTTTATTCGCGGAGCGTGCCAAGATGATTGCTGTAACGACGATGCATGTTATAGGTACTCGTGTTATTGCGATGAGTGTGATCATTGCGACGACTGTAGTCTATGTGACGAAGGTAATAACTGTGATGGAGAGGACGAGTTCGTTTATCCCGAATTTGCTGTCAATGGACAAAAATTTTCGCATGGGTGTCTGCCACATGTGAACCGAGATATGTGCATTTTGGACAAAGATATGGTTGTAGCCCCTCTGAATGTCACTGTTATGCAGGAACGGGTGGCCGAAAGACGAATTCTTACTAATTCTAATCGAGAACGATTGGACACATACGTTTAAGTCGAATAACTATGTGCAAAAAGTGTAATTCCAAAGCGCTATTTAAATTGTAGATACGTGATTTATTACTGGTTTAATTAGTTGTATTTTTAAGATCAAAATAGTCCAGTATGTACTTGATGTTGAAATGAATTCGATTTAGGCTTAGTAAACAATAAAGAGATTTGCAATTGGTGTGAACCGATGCAAGGGAATTTAAACGAAGGTTGGGAAGCTGCCAGCACTATGTTGGGAAACGTTTATTACTTTCATCCCAAAATGTTGAGAATCCAAAATCCTCGAGTCACTCGAAGCATCGACATCAGCGTTACACGTTAATAACTTCCATCATTGCCGAAAAAGGCCCTAATATCGTCTGATCATCGCTTGATTCGCTTCACACCGCTGGCAAATTTCGATGAGAATGTAGTATTAATAGTATTTTAAGGATTATTAACGGGTCAGAGAATAGTCTATACGTGTTGTTTTGTAAAAATATGATGAAGGTTATTGCGTAGGTTCTGGTGATTCCTCCCTCAACGCACCCAAACGCGCACACACGCACGCACCGGTAACACCCCCGATAGCACCCCCGATAACACTTGTCGTCCTATCTTCGTCGTCATAACCGTTGTCTTTTGTTATTATGCTGCGATGGTCGCAGTCCATCAGAGCATTCAAGCTTGTGTTCATATTTTCAGTTTCTGGGTTGTCATGGACAAGATCTTGCTTTCAATGATACAAACATACAAAACTGGATGTTTGGGACAGATGCATGATTTTGAGTTTGTAGAGAAAGGTAGACGTAGGTGTTGCAGATAGAGCGAATGAATTCGTGCCGTATATCTCGAAGTTAAGGTGTAAATTTATAAATAACAGATTTTAAATGCGATAGTTAGTATGCCCGAGAAGTTGATAAAAATACTTAATATCTTATACTTACGTGTAACTTTGCTTATACTCTTTTGCAAATAGACAAACTGACTGCGCTCTCTGTTTTGCTTTTCCTTTACGCCATTGTTTGTTCCTCTTTCTCTCTCTTCCTCCCTTATCTCTTCCCTCTCTTCCTCTCTTTCTCCTTTTTTCTATATGTTATGCTTTTTTAAGTGTACAAGTATACTTAGATCGAATAATACACTTGAGAAAGTGGCGTTCAGGCTCATTCCAAAGCTCGTCAAAGTGACACGCGATATTATGAGTGATGCTTCTCATTTAGATGCTCTCTGCTGTCATCTTGTAGGCGGCCGAAATTAATCCCCATGTTGAGAGTAAATCTCAGTTCTAAAAACTAATCTTCCAAAGACTTTTCTGTCATATTAAGCTGTCCACAGAATTTTAGCAAAATAACACTTTGGACCCGTAAATGGCATTTTGCATACTTTCAATATATGAACTTCTATATCGGTAGCAAATACCAAGAGCATGTGTAAATCGACATTTTGAAACCACTGCATAAAGAATAGACAAATGTATTCTCAATTTCAAAAGTTAGCACTCATGACTAAAAATTTGCTATGATATCACGGGGGTGCTATCTAGTGAGAATAACTAAAAAATTTTAGTGTTTTGTTTGCTATTACCCTTTTGAAACTAATAATTCACATGGCCGAGCTCATTACTATACTTGTTTTGGCCACGCGCGTCATAATATGATACCTGACAGCTGGTAGCGATCAACAAATCCTCGTGAGTACTACTGACAACTTCGCTTGTGACTTTTGTTGAATTTGAGAAATGACATTCACCTGTCCTGGCTTGTCTTCCAGTCTACAGGTAGATAGGTCATACATTTATCAGAACGAAACGATGGACTTTCTACAAGTTCAGGTGCAAATGAGCCCCATGAATGTAAATTAATCATGTACTTGATATGAGAGTGAAAGAGGTATCTTATGAAATCATTTTCTTATTTGCTTCTTGACACTGGTAGTTGTAGTTCAGATACTGTACTTTGTAAAGGAAATTGACCTAAACATTTTTATTTGGTGCAATTTGCGTGATTTTCGACTATTCTATACAGAGACAGGTCCCACAAAAGATGTTTTCTGTTTATTTGATAGCATTTTCGATAGGCTCTTCCTGCATCATATGTTTATGATATATCACTTACATACAGCAGCCCGTCCACGTATTTTAATCAAACTGTAGATTTTAGTTTCTATGCCTTGTAAAGATTCCTGCCGTACACAGGAATAAGACAAGAAACTAAGCATGCGTTATAGTTTGTACAGAAAGTAGCAAAGACAAGAACCACTGTTATCTCACAATTATCTGACACTTCGGCCAGTTGCCAGATATTTACCAAGCCCAGATTTGCTAAGATGCCTGTTCTGTTTAACGATATTAACAAAGATTAACGAAGCAGTCCTGCCTTCTTTCGGAGGTAGCGAAGGAACTGTCTGTTGTGTGCACGATAGCGACATTTCGGAGCCAAAAACGATTCGTTTTTCAGCCCACAATCCCCTAAACATGTAATAAGAGACTCAAATTACTTTTTCTGACTTTGCCCACGTTCTCCATTTCTCTTTCAGTAATCTAACATAGGTTTCCATTTCGCTGACTAACGAAAGGATTACCCGACCAGAGTAATTTATCAACGCTACAAACTGTAACGATTTGTTGCGTTGATAAATTTAAGTTTAATTATTCGAAATCATTGTCATTACATCTTCTTTACTCTGACAGCTTGTAAATTTTGTACTCTTTTAGGCTTTCTTTTTTCAGTCGCTTTCTCGGTTGTAAATGAGGAATTTCGTCGTGCTTTAGAAAAGGGTTCTTTAGGGGCAAGCCGTTTCTGTCTTCTGGAGATTCAACCTAGTTACTTTGAACATATTTTGGGGTTTTTGACCATGTCATCCCGATAATGTCTTGAGATTATGTAAAGTCAAAGGATCTAATAGGTGGCGTAGGTCTTTTTAGCAGGAGGACATTTTGCATATGATGAACGGCAGTTATCCAAAACCTTCAAGGAGTAGGACATCAGTACATCTTAACACCAAGGCACAGGAAAATACACTCGTTTAAGAAAGTTTGAAAATTGAAGGCAATTATCAGTCATGCCTGTAGGGCAGCCAGTTTAACTTGAAAGGCACTTTGCGGTTAAGCTGTGGACGAGTGGCCTTAATATTGGCTCCCTCTGACCTCACATGCAACAAGCAGACAGGGTTTGTCAATAATAGAATGGTGGCTAGTAGCCAAACAGTTTACTTAGTCTACCTCGAGCAATGTCCACTTGGTAGTTTGAACCGCTTGCCGTTTACAAGGAACCTTTTTTATTATGATAAATTTATCTTAAAATTGAATAACCCATCTGGTTAATGCATAAACACAATGAAGTCTGTTGATAATGAAAACATGTATAGTATTCCTGTAAACGAATTTGCTATTTATCTTGTATTGGCATTAAGGTGATAACAATTGAGGAAACTGTCAGATGTATGCATGCAGTTTTTTATTCCCTTTCTCGTTCGAAATTTGGCGCATAGATGATTGCTTATTTTGCAGAGTACTTGCATTATAAAAGGTTGAGTGGTTATAAATCTCGACCCTCAATTCATTGACTTTCAGTTGAAAGTTTTTGGGTTGAATTCACTCCAGGAGAGGTTACCGAAAGTGGTTTCGATCCATGCTTCTAATAAAAGGTTGCCATATAACTATAACTTGCCTTTTTGACGATTTGTACACTGACGAGTGTCAGAAGTGAAAAGTTTTCATTTCTTCATGTATATCTTTATTTTTTCTGATTTGCTGATTTCGATCTCTGTTTCTTGTAAAAGGTTGCCATATACCTACATTTATCTTTCTGACGATTCATTCCCTGAAGAGTGCCAGGCATTCGTAGGTTTTTTTAATCTCTTGATTCGTTTCTTTTGAAGGTGTGGTCAAGTAGAGAGAAAGGACCTTTGATGCACAGCTTACGTAAGCCTTGGGTCATTCAATATGTCCCATTCACTCAAATTGTCAAGTCGTATTCTTTGCAAAACATAACAAATGTATGCCTGTATGAAATGAAATGTTGCGTGTCCCTGCTTTTGCAAGGCGGCGTTGTGTTGTCCCATGTAGATACCTGGTTAAAATCGAAAAAAATTGTTTCAACGTTTTCGTCTGCTATCCTCGATCTGTTTTCAGTACTCAGTAATCAATCTTGTTCTCTAGAGGAAAAATTTTTTAGCGTTTCTTATTTCTCGTGCATTTTACTCAGTTGCTTTTGTTACAATTGTAGCCGTTATCTAATGTGAATATCAACCCTCTGTCGCAAAGAGGTCCTCGAAGAACTTTGGATCACATGATCTTAGACCTCAATATCTTAGCCAGAGTCGCTTGTCAGATATTTTACAGACGTTGTAGAAAACTTGTTTGTAATTCTAGGATTAAGGAACTACGAAGTTAATCCTTGATCTTAGGGAAGTTGAGTGCCGAAACATTCTTATCGTACTAAAAGGTCTCCATTTTATATTCCATTCCTATGTTCCCAAATATGATACTAAATGATATTGTCTACTAAGCAAGTAAAGGAACTTAGACTTTAAGAGAGAATAGTGTGGAACGTGATAAAGTTTAAAGTCATGAAAATGATCTGATGTCTTCGTACCCCGCCTCTACACCCATACACATATTTGTACACATTTCGAGAGGCAGACCATGCTCAAGGTAAAGGATGTGCCGTGATCTTCGGATATGATAACTGCGATTCTGCAATAAATATGTAAGAAATATTTTGCACAACCTTTTATGCCCGCGGTTCGGCGGTCGTAACTCCTTTGCATAACCTCTAAACGCTATTGCGGATGTGCTCACAGCGTTTAGTGCAGTAGTTAAAAGAGTGCAAGTGAGTAGTTTGTCTATTTGGTTTCTTAATCTTGGGTTACCCTAAATCCTCGAATTGCACCACCCCCCTCAAATAAGCTCCAACTGCTAACATGTTGATTTTTGCCATCTAAGGTTCCTATTCGTGTTTCATCGAGTAACTACAAAAAATTCATGCATTCGGCAATAATCCTTATAAAGGAATTACGTACGAGATCTTTTAACAATGTCTTGGTTATGTACAACGAGTCGGAGACGATTTTGTTTTTCTATCAGTTTTGTCACTAATATCTGCGCATGCGTTTGGTTCACTGAGTATGCAATATACTTCACTGAAACAACTAAACCAATTTCTCGATTTCTTTTGCCAGTAACAACAGAAATCATGGTGTTTGGATTTCAAGCAAACTAGTTTGTCAGTTGAGAAATTTCAACTGGAATATAACCAACCAACTGCTCGCAGTTTTACTGAAAAACGCCAATTGGATTATGGTCGTATAGCATGACTTCTTCCCGATCGTTCTTATGTCACACCAGTTCTTCTCTCATCTTAAGGCACCGCATTTCCTTATCTATCTATGATGTCCTCGTATTGGAACTGTAAATTCCACTTAGTAATTAATATTGAAACGTACTTATACTCCTCTGACCATATAATTATCAGTATTATTTTACCGAATCAGTCGTAGAGATTATGGACTAACTTTTAAGCTGAGATTCTTTCTTTTATTATGAAAATAAAGAATTTTTAAAATTTTTAAGTACCATGTTTCGGATAATTGCGTACGCCCCCCCCCCCTTGGATTAAGTCTCCCCTCGAATAAGCCCCGATCCAAGAATTTCCAAAATAGATAAGCCCCAGGGAGCTAATTCGAGGATTTACAGCATTAGCTGCAAATAGAGTAAGGGCCTGGCTTTCAGCTTGTGCTCACGTACTCTTGTTTTACGAGTACCTTGATTTATTTCCGTCCCATACAAAAAGAGCTCTTCGTGATAAGGTTTAAACCTCAGAAATCTGTACTTTACATTGCTGTATTCAAACTTTCTTTAAAACCACATCACCCGCAAAGTCCAAAGTTATTTTGTTCGTGAATGAGGCACCGCCTTCAGTTGTAACTCAATAATTAATTGCACTTTTAAAGTGATTGGTTAAACCTACGTTGTGTCGCAGAACTAGCCTGAGGCGAAGTAAATAACAGGTTATTGTATTTTTGTAAACGAACAAGTTTTGTAGTAAACAAACACGCAAAACTAATGAGCTGAAGGATGCTAATTAGTTTAGCAAAAATTATCAGAATTCTAGTCATAGGCTACTTACAAAGAGGGAATCTGAATAAGGTCACCTTAAGCGTGATCTAAGTAATCGAAAGAAGAAAGCTTAAGAGACACGCTGTACTTAATTGCTGGTAACAACTGCAAATTAAGGATTATTTTAATAAGAGTGGTTATCAGGCACGCTACACAAAAAAAGGCAGTAAACGCAAAAGCTCATCAAAAGGAAGAGGTCTTAAAAACCACTCAAGAACTTAAGGATATGTGATCTATGACTTTCTCTTCTTATTTTACTTTCATTCCTATAGTACATTGCGTGCACAATACGCAAATACAACGACCAGGAAGATCGATCGATCGATCGATCTATCTATCTATCTATCTATCTATCTATCTATCTATCTATCTATCTATCTATCTA
>JANTCA010091464.1:0-34101 GCA_024741275.1 Chironex yamaguchii
TATCTATCTATCTATCTATCTATCTATCTATCTATCTATCTATCTATCTATCTATCTATCTGTCTGTCTATCTATCTGTCTGTCTGTCTGTCTGTCTGTAGGAGTTATATAAGAATATATTCTTATTTTTAAATTTAGAGGTATAATTTGTTTGCATTTGTTTGTTGTAGATACCAGGGTCAGCTAAGGGCATCCTTGGAGGTAAGTTATAGGGACAAAAGAAAAAGCTTTGACTTGTGTTTGCAGCCTTTGTATTAAGTTTGGTTGAATTACTAAGGTTAAGTGGATTGGGTGAAACATCATCTTTAGATTCATAAATTTCTTCAGTTTGTGAAAATAGTGCGACAATCTCATATATCAATGACATATTTTTCTTTAAAGTTTCTTTACTAGGAAATTTATGAAAATATTTATCAGGTTAATAGACTGCAATAAATTCCTTAGTCTGATCATTTCCACTTTTCTATTTGTGAAAGTTATAGTAAACCAAATAGTAGATAAAGATATATGTATAGAATGTACAAATAGGAAACAAGGTCATCAAAATGCTACCTAGTGCTTTGTTTTCAGTAAAAAATGTTTGGTTTTTTTTTGTAGTAATGTGGTGAGATTTTACTTCTGTCCATGACCTTATGATACATTGTAGTTAGTCTGATTCGTGGCCATCAAGTTTTATTAAAATGCCCGTAGGGTACCATCTACTTTCAATTGATTCTTCTCTGAATTTATTTGTTATCCCTTGGTCAATTCCAAGTAAATCCACTTAATGTCAGAGTTTAAATCAAGAAAAATGAATACAATTTTTACCAATTAAAACAATGGTCTGAGCCTGTGTGCATTTCATATGGGAAATATTACTGATGGTAAAATATGTCTAATGGTATTGCTTTATGATTCCTTGGTCTATGTGCACATTTCTCTTGTATCATTTACCTTGTCTTGGCTTCTTTTGATAAGATGGTAAACATATTGGAAGATGTTCTGTCCTTTGCCATAAGGTTGTCCTTGTCTAGGTAAAACATAACAGAGTTTAAGTAACTGAATTGTACACATTGCTATGTTGGACATGTACCATAATTCTTGGCTGAAAAACTTGCATGATAGCTTAAAGTGGAGACTGTCTTGTCAATCTAAGGAGAGATAGCTGGAAGCAATCGTATTTGATTTGAAAAGGCCCTTATGTGTTGCCATTTGTAAATACCAGTGACTATGTATGTAACACATGTCCAACTTGGTATCATTTTGTATCTCAACTGGTTCATTTTATCCTTCTTGATATGCAATTACACATATACAAATTGGCCGTTTAATAAAAACTGTTGGTGTTATTTAATATTGTGATGAGAATGGACCATTTATATTTGTGGTAATAGTGGAATAGCCAACACAGAAACATGCCAATTAGTCTGTCACTTGTCCGTCAAATGCAAAGGAGGCATATTCATCATCAGTTTGATCCTTTGATTACTGTTTATAGTCCATAAACGGCCTCCACTTTAAAATTTTCGAGATACTGCCTACCCAAACCTCAGTGTCTGGCATACTCTGTTCTATAGTTACTTGCATTTATAGTGCAGGATTCTGTATGCAGTACTAAATTAATCTTTACTTGGTGATAGTGTATGTGGAGGACAAGTAGACAAAAAGATTAAACGTTAGTAGAGACAATTACTATACAAGGTTTTCCTCCATGTATTTTTAAACTAATCAACACTGAAGCATCTGCACTATTTACTAATGATATGTTGTCAGACAAATATGTGCAGATGCCTCAAATAATTGTCCTTTCAATGCTGCTTTTGTCTGCCAGTTCTCTGCTAGAACCACATATTGTAAACAGCCTAGCTAAGATTCACATAACAACTAGAGTGGTTTTTAAATGTATGAATGGCTTGTTATTTATTGAGAATATTTATCACTAGTTAAGCTATTAGTCGCTGTTATTGGATATGATCCTACTGACCATAGTTTACATACAAGTTGATTGAGACCTTTATAAAGCCCTGGGTGTTCTTTTAGGTGCCCAGATATGATCTGCTGTTGCAATAAATTGTTAGATTATTATATTTACATGGTATTTGCATCACATTGCTTGTAAGATTTATATTTGTACATTATTAGGATGTTCTATGATTTTTTGATAAGCTACTCCTTTTTTATTAAATAGATTCTTTCAATGGCTACTGTGGAGAAGATGTTGAATTGAATATTTCAAAGACAAGAATATTGGTTACGTCTATCACTTCAGGTATTGAAATGAGTTTCCACGATGTAACTGCAATCTCATTTGCAAGTGCTGGAGAAAAGGTAAACTATCATGCTTTTATTTTGATGATAAAGTTTTATTATATTTACAGCTGGTGTCTTCTAATTGGCCAGGTCTGATATTACATTTTTTGTTGTCTGTTCCCTTTACTTTATGATAGGTCACACTCTAAGCAGTGACAGACACATTATAGTTTTTAAGTTTGTTTTGCATCTTTTGAATACAATGATGTAGTTGTAATTGTTGAATATTTCCACTGCCTGAAAATGCATGTATTGGTTTACATTGTATGAGTTTTGCACTTTATTTCTAGGACATAGTCATATATTTTTGTAAATGCAATTTATAATGTTAACTCAATGGTTACTGAAAAATTAAAAGGCGTCACAATGAATTTACTTTTGATGAAAAGTGTAATCACCAATAAGTTTAGGATATTGACACAATGATTTCTATCACGTAAAAGCACTTGCCTGGCGCCAGATTGCTGCAAAAAGTACTTTTAATTAGAACCTGAACTGGAGAAGAGTGCCCTATGGTACGAAATGTTCAACAAAGTAATAAAAAAAGTGTTACAAGATTCACTTCTTGAATCCTGAGGTAAGCTTAAGACTGGTGGTGTTGATATGATAAAGTATCTTCAGCCTTTCGATATGGTAAAACTACATTATTTTGCAGTGTTGGAACACATAGCCATTTTCGTCTTGGATATTAAAATGGGTACAATTTGTAATGTGATACTGTGGTGGTCCTCTCAACATCAAGGAGGAATTAATCGATAATAAGTTCTTGGACTGGTCATTGTCATTAATTAGTCACTTTTCCCATGACATGGTAAGGACATATCTATAAGAAAAGGGGAATGTCACAAGGAACAGTGTTGAAATGCACAAAATTCCAATATAAGTAAAGATGGAACAAAGGATAAAAATGTTAACACAAAGCTCGGTAGGTTAGGTTTCGTTAAGCGGTCTAAGATATATACCGTCAACACTCGATTTGTGACCCCCTCTCGATTAAACGCCCCCTCGCAAAGCCAAATTTTCTAATGGGCCTTCCTCTGAAGTAAACTCCCCAGGGCGCTAAATTAAATAACTTCTAAAAGTATCGTACGTTTTTCCGATTTCTTCCCTGTTATTTTTGTACATTTCAATTTTCAATAAATCGTTCGAGATAACCAATTTTGGGACTGTTGAGGAACCTCTGACACATAACCAAGGTAGCCAAAGGCATGACGATGCTAAGATCAGATCGTTGCTTGCTTCTCGTGCTATGCGCCCGTTGTCTGCTGAATCCTTCTGCCGTTGGGAAGACTGACTGTGTAAAAGCGCCTGTTTATTTTTATTGGTTGTATTGATGTTTGCCTTCTTTTTTATCTATCTTTTGATTCCTGATCAAGATTTATAAACTCGGATTTGTGACTTGATGCTAAACAGTTAGATTCCTGATATCATTAATTTCTTGCCGCAAGTTGTTGGAAGCTTCTATAGCCTTACTTCATCACCGTGGATCACAGATTGAGGGAGATGCTCATTTTACTGTCAAGAAAGGCTTTCCAGTTACAGTATTTCCTTTGAGGAACGCCGCTGCGGCAACAATTGTTTGAAACATTCCTTTACTTTTTCTAAGTTTATCTAAAATTTTAGTTTTGGCTTCAAATCTTTGTTTTTGTGCTCCTTTGACATTAGCAGCCTACTCACTAATGTCCCATTAAAGGAAACAATTGAAATTTGTGCTAGTCTCCTGTAAAGGGTTTGCTCCAAGCACCGCTAATCCCCAGGGGAGTCTTTGTTGAACTGATAAATATTGCCACTTGTGGTGTGGAATTCAGTTTCAATAATTTGATGTACCGACAGATTGATGGTGTAGCTAAAGGTTCACCTCTGAGACCGTCACTGGCCAATATTTTTGTAGGTTTTCAAGAGAAAAATTTGTTCAATTTAACTTCAAAACCCTTGGTATATTTTAGGTATGTTGATAACATTTTTTTCAATTTTCGCATGTGAAAAGGGTTGTTTTTGATACTGCCTTATTAAAAAGTATCTACAGAAAACCAACATATACTGGTCAATATCTCAGATGGGATTAATTCAGCCCTAAAATACGTAAGATCAATTTCATCAGAACATTACTTCACAGGGCAGTTTCTATTTGCTCCCCCTCAGAACCTAACTGTGAGGTTGAACATATCAAAGCCATAGTTTTACACAATGCCTACCCTGAAAACGTGGTTTCTCAAAGCATTTCTCAGATATTAGCGTCTTTTAATTCAGATCCTACATTTGGTCCTAAGAAATGCCCGGTTTAGCTTAGACTTCCCTGGACTGGCTGTTTCCTTACGTTTCGAAAAGCAAATTAAGGAGTGTATTGAGGGGTGTTTTACTGCCGTAAGTTCGCATGTCGTCTATGGTACATGCAAGATTTTGCTATCAAGTCAAAAGAATGTGCTGCCGACCACACACAAAATTACAACAGTTTATGTATTTTCGTGCCGGTGTGAAGCCATGTACGTAGGCCGTGGTTGCTAAAGGTTTATTGACCGAATCAAGAAACATGTACCAAGACACATTTTCACAGGTTCGACTAGCGTTCGCCAGCAACCCCTGCGAGTTTGTAAATCTTGCATTATGACTAAGAAATGTGACTCTGCTATGGGACAGCATCTTCTGAATAGTCCATCCTGTAGTGAGGACCTGTTTTCGGTGGTTGCTAAAGCAAGGTCGAAATTTCATCTTGGCGTTTTGGAAGGCTGTTTACATTCGGGAGAGTAAGCCTAGGATGTGTGGACAGGAGGAATTTGTGATTCCCCTCGGGTTGTTCCACTAGTTTAATTTGACGGTTATCTTATCAACTTTACCCTTTTTCTTGTTCTTTCATTCCTTTGTACCTTCTCACTTTGTCTTTTCTCGCCCAATACTTGTTTCGTTGCTTTCTTATTGGTCAATTTTCGATCCTACCTTACACTTCAAATTCTGCTGTGTTTCTGTTACTGTATTCTGACGAATTAATGTGATCAGTGTCAGACCAAAAGCTTTATAGATGTCAGTTTTAATTAAGACAATATCAAAAACTGGCAATCAAAGAATGTCAATATCATTGTCTCCATTCACAGTCCTCGTCCATTGCGTGAGAACTTTCATAGCTTTCGCAGACGTCAGACTCCTAAATTTTAAAGGGATTGTTAGAAGGTTGATTTTCATCCTGTGTCTTTGTTGCCCGTTTTAAAAAGGCAGCACAAGCCGAACCGATTTCTCTTTAACAAAATGGATTTGCCCATCAATCTGTAGCTAAGACTAGATTTGATGATCATCTCACTGCTCGATACATTCCACGCTTCTAAGACCCGTTCTATAAGCTTTTGGGTGGAGGTTTCGGATTTCCCCCTTTGTACACTGCTGTACGCCGTCCATCATATACGCCTTTACAAACGCAGCATTCAGTAAAGGCTGGTGTTCTTGCAAATGTTTTGCCAGACTTGCGTCGTTAATGAGAGGCCGGCGTTTAACAGAGGGCAGCGTTCATTTGAGGAAATGCGTGGTTCTCTATTACGTTAGTGTGTACTGTCCAAGGGATTATATTTTTGCGTTTTAAGTTTCGTCTTTGATGTGATAAACGCCAGCGACTGTCGTGTACAAGTTTTGACTAAGTCATTTAATTTTTATCCATTTAGAAGTGAGTTTTGCGTAGTATTTGACTACACGTATGCTTTTTTCACGAGTATTGAAGATAATGAGAGTGTTAAGCTTGGTATTGAATTGTCGGTTTATGTAGATGAATGAAGACTAGGGCTGCTGCCGATGATCTTAGAACAAATTCTGGTTGACAGACTTTGGAACTAACAAGATATTATTGATATTAAACATTGTATTAGGCCATGTCTCTAGTAAAAGCGTATGTTAGACCACAACTATTTTTATATGTATAGTAAGTATATGTAACATTGAGTTGTATTCTATCAATTTCGTGACAACTTATACAGTATCGTGCCACAGGAATGTTATCAGTGACGGTGTAAAAGATAGCGTAGGATTTTCTTAGGTTTATCCATTGTATCACGGTTTCCTTTTCTCCACAGGATTATTCAAAAATAATTGCTTATGTTTCAAAGGATGTATCATTTGAAAGAGGTAGCTATTGCTGTATTACTGCTCGTGTTAAGGTGATGTGACCTGACTCGCGTGATAACTTGACACAATAGACTGTAGATCAGAACATACAAACCCTAATTGTTTCAGAATACGCTAAGCCTCCATTTGAGATGACCACCTTAAGATTAACTGACAGTTCCCTTCTACGTAGCTAAGTATCAAAAACATACTTCGGCAACGTTCTGATTTTTGGAACAGAAATGACGAATTATTGACAAATAGGTGCTCATAGCTATATTGTCCCGTGTCTAACAGAAAAATGAACAAAAGCAGAAAGCATGGTGTGCTGCTATCTTTTTTTCGCTCCGAGTGGGGTTGGTGGCCCACTGAACAGGGTAGCAAGGTAGCATATCGAGTAGAACTTTACGTGTACAAATGTTGTTGGTGTTATCCTTGGGCTAATAGTTTTTTACGTAGGGCTCCTCCCACTAGTCGCTCTGGCCTTATTGATATTGGAAAGCAGTCCGAGTACCTTTCTCTAGCGACTGATAGTTGAGCTGAGTGCTGCATTATTGTATATGTGCATTTCTTCTTACGTGAAGTGACAGCCTAAACGGTAGTCCCGTAAAGTGAGAATGGTTTTGTTGATCCTTGCAGTAGGCCCCTCGAAAGGCAGATGCCGTCATACTCGTCATACATACACTTCTATTAAGATTTTACAGAAGACGAAAGAGCGAGAAGGCTGCCCTGGCAGACTTTGCTGTTTGGATTTAACTGTCTATGATGCCATTTAGAGAGTGATGGCATTTAGTTAGTAATGCCATTTAGGGATTAATACCATTTTGAGAGTGATGCCATTTTGAGAGGGATGCCATTTTAAGAGTGATGCCATTTAGAGAGTGATGCCATTTTGAGAGTGATGCCCCTTAGGTAGTGGTGCCATTTGAGAGTGATTCCGTTTTGAGATTGATGCCATTAAGACAGACAGTGCTTTTGATTTGGATATAATGATCTGGATTGCCGTGTCTTTTTTGTACGAAGTAGGGCACCAAATCTTGTCAAATACTTTTCGAAGAACTTGTATAGATTTTTCTAGTGTAGGAATGATTCATACGTTGAAGATCTGCTTCTTTGTTCTGGACCAGTATCAACATCAACTTGGATATAGAGTGCAAGTACTATCGAAACTCTCCGTGAGATGAAGTTAGAATACTTTACTCTTGATGTATCAAAGCATTGCATATCTCCTAAGATAATACTTAATGTATTTTAATGTTCTAATTCTGTATAATATCATGTAGTTAAATGGAGATTCGAGCAAGTCTTTATGAAGGATAGTGTGTCGATGTTTTGAAACTAAACTTATGTCTTATGTTTGTGAAATTCAGTAGACCAAGTCTCTGATCTAGATAAATGCTATGCCTTCTCTTTTCTTCAGCGTGCTTTGTTTTCGAGTGTCAACAGGAAGATGTACAAAGGGTAATTAATACGATCGGACAGGCCTTTGAACTTAAGTTCAAAGAATTTCTGAACACGCCAACACAGATTGCTGCAGTGCCACAGAAGTGAGTACAATGATCTTACATTTTGTGGAATGTCTTTTGCTAAGTAACGTCAACTGAAATCTCTTCACATAGTTTCCGAATGTTTTAAAGTCTACAGAGGTTTTGGTCAGTTGCCTTCAAGAATTTGCCTTAAATTATGTCGTACATTTATCAACGCTTATGTCATTATTTATATGTTTGTTTCCAAATGTGCCGTTTGAATTCGACTTGAATTGTTGTTGCATTCTGATGATTGTGTGTTTGTTGATTCTAGCATTTGTGGCGTGCTGGGCAGCCTACTTTTAATAACAAATTTCCATTACGAGCATGCAGTATCTCCAGCTGTTTTGTCAAGCAAAATAGCTTTAAGAGAGTAGCATAAAGGAAGTTAATCCCCCAAAATTGTATTTTTTGATGCACTTTAAGCTGATATAAGCTTACGCTGAGATAAGTTTAAGCTGCAATTTGGCATCCTTGGTGGCCCAATTATGTATCAAAGAATCGTTTGGATCTATCTTTGTTTCGTTTCGTCAAATTCATAAGAACCAAGAACAGTTTACACAAAATTCTTGATTTATTAAGTGGCTTTTGATGTGAAATATTTGGGTAATTTTATGCCGAATATTCATAAACCTTTGCAGACTATGAAAATTGTTAGCTTTAAAACTTGGGTAAGTCAGAGAAAATAAAATATTAAAGTTGTAATGTTACGGAGGGGTAACAAGATCCATTCACTGATGTTATACCTTCAATCTTTTGTCATACAACAAAACGTTACGACAAGCAATAAAGTTACGACAGTGCATATAATTTGTTTTAGCCTCAAGGCACTGCATTGTTACTTAAAAATGAAGCAGTTCCATGATACATGGCCAGTGTCATTGTCAATAATTCAGTCGTATGAAAGAACCTCACTAGTATTTTGTTTTCATTGCAGATTTGAGAACTCTGTTTTCTCTGCAAGTGAAGAGGAGACTACATCTAACGCATATGCCTCCTTAAGCTCGGCCGCAGCAGCTACGGCAGATGCCGTCTATGCATCGCATTACAACGTGCCAAGGGCGTCTAACATAGATACACCTGTTCCAGATAATAGCAGCATGACAGGGGATGGTTATAGCAAATTGCAACACCAGCAGCTCCACCTTCCAAAACAAACTTTGGTAAGTGCTTGAAGGAATGCGCATTTGACATATTGACATTGGCACGTGAATAGGCCACACCTGTTCGTATTATGCAATAGTGACCCTGCTTTGAATAGTTTTGGATGTTATGTGTAGTGTTCTTTTGTTCGAACTGGGTTTTTTTTATCGATGTAGAGCAAGATGGTCTATTTTGTTTGCATGTGTACTCACAAGAAGAAAGTGTTTCCATGATTTCTATGATCCTGTTCAAAATTGTGAATTATCATGAAAATACGAGCATCATTAATAATGTTATGAATGGAATGATCTTGTGAATATTTACTCCTTGGCTTCAACAAATGAAATGAAGTATGCAACATGTAAGCACTGTTTGTTGAGGTCGGCATGTTAAACGAATTTTGTCGACCGACAATGTTCCTTGGGATATGTTGATAGTGTATACCATCCTTTACGCATGCACACAGGGGAGGAATAGATGTAATCTGTTTACGTTCGCATGGTCTGTCGTGCTATATAAGGCACATCGTGTGAAACGTTTCTGAAAGCACACTTACGCGCTGTTTTCTTAAGTTTTCGTTTGAATTTTTTGTAAAAAAGCGAATATGAGACGACTTGCTGTTATTCTGTCTCAAAATTGCTTGAATTTTACAAGATAAATGCGTACAATGTTTTCTTGTTTAGCCTCAGTATAACAGGCTTGGCCAACCAATATTTGGTGATGCATCGAACCAGGCTAATGTGATGTTTGCCGCCGGAGATCACTACAGTGACCCAGATGCCGGATTTGCAGCATATGCTGCAGTTTATGACAACCCAATTGCTTCACCAACCGCACGCAATGAATCTAGTGGCACTGTCATTTACGACAATCCCACAGATCTTATTACCAACTCGGATTCAGTAGCCAGTAAGTCATTTGTTAACTCTTGAAAATCAGTCTTTACTTTTTACTAAGGGCAGTCTGACCCCATTTTGTTTCGGGGAAAGTAACTAGTGGTCCCAGCCTTTCTTGACTTTAGTGCAATGTAGAAAATATGGCGACGCCATCTTTACCCGGTTGGAGCTTTTCTGTTATTGAGTTTGTGGAATATTTTACTTGCATTAGAGTCCATTGTCAATCTACCCAGCTCGAGGTCGGGAGTTCAGAACTGTGATGACGTAGCCATTTTTTCTTAGCTCGGGACAGTAGCGAAGGTATTTTAATCAGTCAGCAAGGGGCTGTGTGTGCAGGAGTGTGAGAATCGAGGCTCAGCAGCACACAATTTGGTGAAAGCTGCTACTTGAGGCTCGTACGAGCATGAAATGAGATTGTTAAAAATAGTTTACAGGGTTTGATCACAATATTATCTCTGCAACTTAACTCTTGAACCCCAATCTTTTACTGCATACTCTATTAATGAACACCGCGACGTTATTTGGTGGTGCAGATTCTAAGTGTGGGCGCGGAATTCAGAACTTGTTTTTCTTTTACAATTCATGTGATGTTAAGAAAACTATCGAGAAATCTGTTTTTTTTCTTTTAAGCAACAAAATATTGTATTGTAAGACCAGTTATCTAAGCCCAAACGTTCGCCTTCTGTCTTTATTGTTAACCTTGATCATTATTTTTTGCATTGAAATAGCTTGCGTTATAGTCATAAACAAAAAAGCTTTGCCTAATAGTGCTGTCATGTGCCAAGAAATATACCTTACTTTATACAAGATTTCTTCGGAGGACTGGTGTGTGACCCAACGAAAATTCCTTTGTACCTTTGTAACTTTGAAATCCCACAATTATTACAACTGAAAGACCGTGGTGACTAAATGACCAAAGCAAATCAGAGAGTTTATTTTTTCCGCTATGGCATACTTCCATCTTGCTGTGCGTGGAAGGTTTAATTGACAGCTTTAATTAACATAAGCGTACACCGGGGACTTATAAAATGACGTAGGAGAAGATTTAATTGACCGATATACTAAGAGTTATCTCTCTGGTGCCTTGATAATAACAAGGATCTTGTGTGCTTACAAGCACGTATTATTGACTTTAATTTGCGGTGTTCCCTTAAGTCTCGTTCAGGATGCAATTTGTTACGGGCACGCTACGTATCAATATTTAGTCTGGATTTATTAGAACCCATTGTCATAAATCGTCGATCATAGAAACAGGATTACCCAACCTGTTGTAAGCTCAGGACATGTAAATACCTTAAAAGGATGAGCCCAAAATTATCACGACTCTGAGTATCATTCAATAAGACGCCCACAACAAAGAAGCACATTGATATATGAGATGAGTTTCAACCTGTATTTCCGAAATTGTATCCACCGATCGTCAATTTATTAAAAGATATCCCTATCTTCATGTTATTGAGGGTGTAAGAAGAAGAGGGAGACCTAGAAAGAACAGGGAATATGTTTTGACATTGTGAGCGAAGAAAAGTGTTGAAGAATTATATTAAAGAAGGGGAATAATGAGAACTATGGCGGAAGAAAGTGAGGAAATACAAGTGCAGAAATAACGTAACCTTTCTTAATTGATGATCACACTGTTTGAAGAATGTGCAGCATCTCCACCTCCTGTCCCTTTCCTTAATTTACAGCTGCTTTTCATTGCTCGTTCTAGTATCTTGTGTGACGCAAGAACTATCGTTGTGTGCTAACATAGTCACAAGAGAGGGATTTGTGCCTATGGAGCCAAGATATACTGCCTCAATTAATCCGCCACCCGCACTGACTTTCAGAAACAATGTATTCTCTTGACAAAGGGTTGCATTTCTTAACGCAATAGGTGGAGTATCTTTCTAGAGGTTCATAGGACAATCCTTTATGTCCGCAGTTGCATAAGTGCAGCGTCGATGCACCTACCATTAGTAAAATTCTGCCATTAGTAAACTAGAGCTTCTGATTCGTATAGCTAACATAAACCAGTTTATGGCATAGTTAATTGGCTATGTTTAACGTGGACACATTATCCATGTAGATGTCCTTACTTCTTAATTACGTACTTGAACCATGATTTATTTTTGTCCTTTTTTACAACCCTAAAATAGTGAAACAATCTTTTTGTGGTACAAAACTTGCAAATCGCCTTGAGAATTTGCGACATTGCGCTTAAAGCATTTTTCGTCTGACACTCGTCTAAATGTTTTTTCTCTTGTTTCTACGTTTTATTATCATAATGATCGAAGTTTATCTTTACTTCGTCGTGCCTTGAATTTGTGTTTTGACCAGAAACCGGGAAAATAACAAGACATAACCTGAAAGTAATAATGACTGCAACATTATATTTGTATTGTGACGTGCACAACTCGAAACAGGTTTATTGAACTTGTAATTAGAATATTGAGCTGAAAAGCATTATTTATAACAGACAATTGTTAATTCGTTTAAGTACCGGAGGTTTCTTGTTTATTGCTTCAAAACTTTGTAAAGGTCGCCTGTAATATAAACATGGCCTTAGGTGGAGAAGCTTATCGAATGTTCTATGATGTCATTAAACAGGTAGGATTTAGTTCCTTGTAGGAGACAAAGTGCAATTGTCCTCATTTCCGTGCTGGTCATGGCGAGGTTCGTAATTAGTGTTTTCCTATTACGTCATTTCAATATGTTATGCTCGGTTTGTTGTTGTGTCAGTGGCAGCCAAAGATAGATCTATATTAATTTTGGCTTCCGGTGAGATCTTTATCCGTATATTCAAGATCAAGTTCAAGTTTTCAGGATCTGGTACAGGCGAAGAAGTAGGTCTAGCAGTGGGACATTTCATTGCGTATCTTACCTGTGGAGATTCAAACTGAGTGAAGCTGTGTGTTTCTTGATTACTCTCAATCCACTGGGCAGATCAACCATATTGTTGGTGACATGTTATTCTAAGGTATATACCAGTCAGATAAAACTGTTTGTACCACCATGGGCAATAAAACTTCTGCGAGCTGTGAAAATAGCACACGTAGTCATCCAGGTAAGGTGGCGCTTTGTGTAACTTTGTGTTGAAGACGAATGTGTTTGTATGGACTTGAAGTTAAACTGTGACATTTTGTGGAGAGCTCCATGGAAATACAGCAGTCATTACTTGCTGCTTTACATAGGCGTATTGCACAAATAGCAGTTACTGCTCATTTGGGTGGAAACTTCAATGACCACGGACCTGCAACTTTTAATCAGCTTGAAATATTTTTTACTCGTAAGACACAGTGGCTTGCTTTAAAGAGATCTGCGAAACATCATGTAGCCAGCACAACATGAATTTAGTCTCTTATCGTGCGTTACTTGTTTGAGTTCTGGTCTTTACGTAGTTTGCAGCGGGAATTTTGTGGGAAAATAATGTTGATGTGGTCGTACTTGTCTGTGTAAGCGCTAATATACAAATGTTTAAATAAGATATATTTGATCTCAGCTTCAACACACGCCCTCGATTTCACTGTAACATGCGCTCGGGTCACGACACGACACGACACGGTATAGTTGACAGTCACTTACCCATGTTCATGTATCTTAGCTTTAGGCAGAGGTTTGATTATTACTTTAAAAGGTTCTGAGGTTTTTAGCGCTATTTGACCATGACGTGTATTATCGTATCACATGCACTGAATTTACTGAAACTGGCGTGTTGAATATACTTGTGCCCTTTCATTACAAAGCTTACATTTTCGACAAGTCTGAGGGTAATTTTAATTACTTGGTTCGTACTAGTAGTAAGCATGCCGGTTTTGCATTGAATCAATGGCCTTCTTTTCTTATGTTTTCTGTCTGAATTATTGTTTTTTGAACTGATGTAATGCATTGTTGTTAATCTGTGAACTGGTTAATAGAACAGTGACGTATTTCGTTATTCGTTAATAGCACATAAATGCGTGGAGTACGCGTCAGCTGTTGTGAAAACACGTCATACTTATTTTGTGGCGTGAAAAACAAACAGTCATGTAGGAATAACTTTTATTCTAGTTATTATCCTGTAACCCAAGCGATGTTGGTCTTTTTGAGTTTGCCAAAGTAAGGTGTTTTGAGATATTGGCCCTTGCCAAAGATTTTCACCAACTTTGTTTTGGTCTGTACGTTTGTACTATGCCCTTTTTGGTTAGGTGTGGAAAGAATGTCAGATACTAATAGCCCTAATTACAGTGACATGTAGGTTGGCCATGTAGAAAACAACTTTCAAACTAAATCGTGTTTCATAAAAATACTTAAAAATTACACTTTGTGATTGAACAACAGTGCAAAGTTTCCCCACTGTGTACAAGTATGTGTGCTGTTGAAAAGTGAACATTGACACATTTCAGAAAGCTTATACCGGACATTCAAGGTGTCGATAGTTGTGGACAGTTTTGTGATTAATGGATTGTGAAGTGTGAAGTGTGTGAATTGAAAGCGGAGGTATCCAATAACTGAGAAACAAATAATGCATTCAGGGTGGGACTGAAGCTACAACCTACTTTCTGTCCACTGTGCTACCAGGACAGTCTTTCTGAGGTGAATTTTGAATGTAATGATTTGCAGATTACATCACAACGGGTGTCGAATACATATTTTCTGATGATCCTTTACTTGTGTATAATATTATTTTATTAGTACCTTTGATGTTTATTTGATATATGTTTGGTACAATGAATTTAAACAGTTGTTTCTATCCCATTTATTGGAGGATCCCACAATTGTATCCAATAAAAGGGATGGTGTATTTCATTCTTTAGGGAAATGTTGGTTAGTCTTGGCTAGACTTCCAAGAAGTTAACAAATGTCTGGTAGAAAGGGAAATGCAACTCTCATTTGTATTCAGCTCATAATTATGATACCTAGTTTATTGGTTTTGCACAATTTGTATTAAAGATACTATGCAACAATGCTTCCGTCAAGTTTTTATTTTTGTTGTATTTCCCGAGGAGCAATAGCAACCGGTTTTCTTCCAAAGTTTCAGTTTAAATTTGATTAGAGCTTAAAAGGGTTGGTCCATGCCAATTTAACCAGCTGAAGAAATGGTGTGATGTGGTGGTTGTTACCTTCAGTAGACATGATTTTGCAGTTTGACCAATTTTGTGGACACAATTTTCTGCAGATTCATTGATCATAGATGATAGCGTATTATATTAAAAATCTTGGCTGGTGTTCTTTTTTGTTATTGGTTTATTTACCTCATACATTAAGTAAAATTTGTTTAAAATACATAGCAATTATGGTCTTATATTTTATAACTTGAAAATATATTTTGAAAATTACATGTGTCTGCAATGAAACTGAATTTTTTATTCAAATTTTGGAATTTTGCTTAAATGATGATTTAAAGCTGTTAGAAATATGAAGTATTATGAGATGGTGGTTGTTGTGGCATGTTGACTAGGCTTGGAATAACCCAGAACTAGACTAAGGAAGAGATGAGTTTTTATAGCTGTTGAAGGAATGATTTTTGTAACATTCTTTGTATGGCCTCCAAATTCGGGGCAGGTACTAAGGTTTAGCACAATTCTTTATTTTGTAGCAAAGTGCAATGGTTCATATTTTTTACATGAGGTTTTGTTCAAATTACTCATTAACCTTAAAAAGTGTTACAAAGCATGTTAAAACTTGCAGTAGGTTGGGCTTGCTCCACATAAATGTGAAGATTTGGAAAATTGTGTCAATTCCATCTGTTATCATATAACTATTGTTCTTAATCATTTGTTTCAAATTCTTTAAACTTTTCCTGAGTGATTATGATTTCAATAAAGAAACGCTTTATAAAATCTGTTGGTTTATTGGATATCTGTTATTATTGTGAGAAGAAAAGGATAATTCCTTGTGTTTATTTGAATTGCAAGTTCATAATTTCTGTAATTGGTGGTAGGCTTTTTCATTTTAGTTTAAATGTTTATTATTATATGTTTGGATTTTGCATGCAAAAACCATGGAGCGAGACTGTCACTTTTTATGTCTTAGGGTAGACAGTTTGGCAATGAAAAAAGTATTTGTGCAATAATTTCAATAACAGTTTTGTTAATTTTACCAGAAAAGAGCTGTTAATCTCATTTGCAAGCGCAATTTACTAATCATCAAGCTTTCATCTTATATCAAAATAACTGTGATTTATCATATGGTTAGTTTCCATTTTTGGACTGGATAAGCCCTTATTTGGTCAACATGCTCAAAAACGTAAAGGCCAGAAAGGAAACCCTGCAGCTATTTGTAGCTGGTATAGACAGGAAAGTGTTGTAGGCGTCTATCTAATTCAAAGTCATAAGGTTTCGTTTTTTATACTTCAAAGTTTCCTATCCATCTCCAATTTTTTCTTCCTGTGTACAACATGGTCATTCGAAAACAATTTTGTTAAGTCCAGAGTTCACTGGAAGAAGAATGACGAGAACATCACAAATTTGCAAAAGCCCTTTTAAGTTTTAAAGGAATGGCAAATTCTGTGTCCTTCTGTAGGAATGTCTGTAGGAAGGTGCTTTAACGATGTATGACTTTTTGTAGCCAATATTTTGAACAAGTCAAAAGAACCTCGAGTTGAATCTCTCATTTAAGAGAAATTAAAATTCCTTGGTTGTAGGTCTCAGGGAGACTGGAAATCTAAATATTGTAACAAAGTTGTGACTCACGATCACTCAACATGCAGAAAACTGATATGGACAAATATGTAGAGGATATTTGTACACTCAGCCTGGCTGTTTCCTCATGAAGACAATAATTCAGGCCTGGCTGAACTGAAGATTGATATTAATGACTTGGATGCTTGATGGTGATGATGATGATATGTAACAGAAGCAATATTCTAAAATTTTTATCTGAAATTTTCTAGATAGACAAGGTTGACCACTCCCCCCACACCTCACTGTTTGCCCTTTGGTTACCTTCAATAAATGGGAGCAGCAGTGAATTCAGAGAACTGTGTGTTGAATACACTCACATGCAGGAAAATAAGTAAAACTGTACAGTACTTTGTAGCTTAATCTGATAGGTTTCTTGTATGTGAGGTTTTTTTCCCTTTTTGTAGGCCATGGAAGCAATAATTGGGTCAAGTTTGATCAAAATGGAGTTGGAGAACAGAAAGATAAAGAGGGATATCTTGTTCCAGCAGAGGCAATGCATGATGATGATGATGATGATGCAAGTGAATATCGTAAGTTAGCTTGAACTGCACAAGGTTGTAATGACATGGTTGACAAGAACAAGCATTTAATTTGTTCCTATGGAAGTGTGTTTTACCCTGCCATTATTCAGATCAGCAGATGTTGTTGAGCAACATTAGAAGATGTGCATATCATTATAGGCTTTTCATTACATCAAGGAAGCAATCATCCAAACTTGCTTCATCAAAAAAATTTTAACAGTATACTTACCTTCCCTCATGCATTTCCTTTATTTTAAGTTTAAGGTGCCGATGTTTTGGTCGACATCTGCTAAATCAAGATTCAAAACTCTTTGCGAAGGATCACCATGTCCATTTTCTCGCTCCCATGCCTGCCTGGATTGCCTTTTGTTACCTTCTGTTTCATTGCCCTTTTCGATGCTTTGCTCTTATGGGACTTACTAATTCATGACACTGTTCTTTAGAGCAGGAATTGAGATACCTATTGGTGAAGCTTAGGTTTAAAACAACCAAGGTAATGTACCAACAAGTGTTGATGTTCTGCCCAAACTTTCAAAAGGTCATCTCAGATAGCTTTCTTTGCATAATTATCTGTATTGTTTTCATGCCTATCCTGCATTTCACAACTGTCTACAACACCTGTGTCTTATCATCTCTTCTGACCTGTTTCGTCCTTTTCACTTAAAACTGACCACACTGTTACTTAGACAACAAAATGTACTATATGCTGGTGAAATCTTGCTTCCAAATGAGGAGGGAAAAGTACACAATAAAGCCAGGCAAAACTCCTCTTATAGACCGAAAACCAAAACTCCTCTTGAAGACCAAAATCTTACATTTTTCAGTGACTGTGTAAAAATATTAAGTTTGGTCTGCAAGGTACTAATACTCACAGAACACAGACGTACTGAGTCACACAGACTTCACACAGGGTAAAAAAGAGGGCCACTAAGCCTCAAAACAAATTTGACATTTGATATATCGAGGGGTACTCAAGTGAGAGTACATTGGGGGGGGGGGGGGCATTCAAACAATCCTTTCAGACAACCTCGGCAAATGTTATGTAGCTCAAAATGACTCAAAGGGTCATGACAAAGCCAGCAACAGCAGTGTTGTCAAAGGCGGGTTCCTGTCCATGGCCTCAAAGGAGTAAACAAGATTTTGCAGTACCAAAGGACATCAATTCTATTATTGCAGGAAAGGATCCAGTGACACCTGACAACTTTAAAATGCAACCTGAGTTGTACAACACGTGTAAACATTGTGGATTATTAATGCACATATATTTGGCAGGGCCATTTTGTGTGTCACAAAAGGGGACATATTGAGATCAAACGTAAAGCCAACCCATATACTTTGACCTCAAAGGGTCCCACATTAATGGAAGCATTTTTTTAACAGGGCTAACACACATCCATGGCAGCTCGTAACAATAAGAAAATTAAATTAGAGAAGAATGTTGGGACATACATATTGGACTGTATGTAAAGCACTAACATGAATGTTAATTAATGAATTTTAATTGGCATGTGTTGTTATCTGGAGACAATGATTTGAAATTAAAGGAAAAAACTCTTGACAATAATATTATTTCAGTGGTTTTGTTTGTGGTTTCATCAACCAGAACAGTCTGATATTTTCATCAACCAGAACCATACACTGACCAGTGTCAGAGGCAGGAAAGTGTTCCTGGCACTGTCTACGGTCACATTCATCAAGCATTAATGATACCTTGGAAGTGGAATAAAGCTCTTACAACATAATTTTTGTGTAACTGTGCATTTTGATTGCATGCTTTGAACAAACAATGAAAGAGAAAAGGTACCAATTAGAAAAATGCTATGGATAACAATCCTCTGGATATTGTCAGTGATGTGAACTACACTCGCAGCATTGACAGATAGACTTGGGCCGGACATACCATCAATTAAGCCCAAGAACTCTAGCCCAAGAACTGAACTTTAGGCTCTGAATTTCAGCCCATGCAATTTCATGCACCATTTGGAAACAATAAGGTTGCTAGTAAAATGTGATGTGCCAGATAGAAATACAAGGTTTTACAACATGCCGCGATAAAGCATGGCACGTTGAGTCAATGGTAGCCCATAGATTAAGGTGGGGCCCAAACCGGGCTATTATAATTAACCAAAAATAGCTGTAATAAGCATTTTAATGTTTCAAATGACTGATATCAGAATTAGGTTTTCTTAGAATATATATTGTATCTGTGATTATGTTTAGAGCCTGTTCCAACAAGATCAGAGTATCAAAAAGCAAATCCTTTAGCAGCAGAAAAATGGTTTCATGGTAAAATCAAACGTGAAGATGCTGAGCACCTGATCAGTACTGATGGTGATTTCTTGGTCAGGGAGAGCTCTAGCACAAAAGGACAGTATGTCTTGACTGGAATGCAAGATGGACAATGTAGACACCTGCTTTTGGTTGATCCAGAAGGGAAGGTGAGGAAATTGTTCATAAAGTTCAATTAATTTCCACAACAGCACCTAGAATATGCAACAGTAATGTTTTTGGTAGGAAATACTTTTCTGTCGCTGCATTAGTCAAAAACCACTCAATGCTGCCTTACTAGTATTGAACATAAAATTGGTGCCTGGGAATATTAGATGCTAGTTACTAAAGTATATGTTGCAGCCAGAAGATTAAGGTAGTGAAACTTGTCAAGTTTAGGCTAGTGGACTTATTTCCTAATGATTTGCTAAAGGACGATACATCAGTTATTGGAAAGAAATATAGTGGCATAATCACAACTGGCATTGTGAGTGTTTGGAAATAAAAAAGTTGGAAAATTCCAAGTAGTCTTGCGAAGTATTTGATACCAGAGTATTAGCTTTTGCCAACCTATGGCATGAACAACTGTTGTTGTGAAGAAGCATGCATCTACTTTTGTGGGTCTTATTGCCAAAATATTTGTGGCATACAAGATTGTAATAAGACATCTCTTTTGGGAAGTTTTATTTCAAATTAGAAAACTATTATTTGTTGATAGTTTCCTACACTCAGAAAAATGAAAGGTTTTTGAATAATTTGTGCATTTAGGATACCAGTACTCGGTATATGCTCAAGAGGTTCTGGAAGATGTACTATTACCTGCATATTTGCAAAGTATGGAACAAATGACGGTTGAAGTAATGTATAGCCTGTTATTATTGAAACAGTGTTTGAAAAGTTATTGAACTCTTCTTTTAGGTACGGACAAAGGATCGAGTCTTTAAAGATGTTCCTGAACTGATTGCATTTCATTTGGAGAATAATGTTCCCATAATCTCTGGTGGAAGCAGTGTTTTCCTGAAGCAGGAAGTCGCAAGAGCAAGTAATAGAGCAGGCTCATTTAAGATATGAAGCTGGAATTGAATAACAACAACAAGGATCATGGATGCACATGGAGTACTGTAATAGCTGCCATCTTAACAGTGACAGGGACTCAGGCAATACATGCAAGATCATGAATATATTATTTGATTGGCATTGGCTGTAAAATGTTTCTTGATTGTAAACGTGTTTTTAAGGGACCAAGACACATGGGGGTCTAATTGATTATACAGAATGAAAGTGCAGTTAAACAGGAAAGTATAGTAGTCTCCAGCAGCCGCACTTTCTGTTTTAATTGATCACCGTATTAGCTTTTAAGGCATAAGAGATGGGCTGGGAGCTAATCAAAATTATGCATAGGAAGGGGTTTGTGGGAGTTGCGGTTTTTGTTTTGATAGTTAGATACTAGATAAAGATGAAAAAATCAAACATCAACGAAAACTTTGTTTCTAAAACTGTTTCTTAGATATAATTACACTATTTGTATGTATTTTCTTACTAAGATTTATATCATCGATTAAATCATTTCTGTGCCAATGGGTGTTGAACGTTTCTCTTCAATGTGTGTAATGAATCCCACTATAAAGAAATACTTGATCAAAATGTCGCACATATTTGAGATAATACTCGACAGTATTCTTGGTTGAAAAAGATATTTTGGACTTTTCAAGTTCCAATGCCATTCCTGTTAATTTTTTAAAAAATTTGTGAAATCCATTGCATGCAGTGTTTCTATTTCTTGAATTCAACCTACGATAAAGATATATTGAAAATTTAATTCTAACAGATTCAAAAGTTTGTTTTCTTACTGATCTGGTTGTCATACCATGTTTGATGCCAGACAGCATTTACTGTAGAAATGACGATTTAGCTTGTTAGGAAGCTTCAAGCCATGTTGTTTATTATCTCAAGGACAGTAACATTGGAAAAAAAATTGCTAACAGTGTACTGTTGATTTTCAAATTTCACTTTTGTACACTTTGCCAACGACAGAATCCTATGTGATTCACCATTCTCTTATCTAAGAGGTTTCCTTTTGTAGCAAATAAACCCAAGCAGAAAACTAAAGTGGAAATCAAGTTAATTAACAAATTAGGAACTAATTCTTGTCTTATGTCGTTTGGCGGACAGTCCGTTCATATTTAGAACTGTTACAAAAGCAACTAGAAAGTCATTTTCAATACCTGTGTACTTATCTATTTGAGTATATCAATAGCAGCAGTTTTATATTTTTGACATCCACAGTTTACCTTGGTAATGTTTATGAAACACCTTTTCCATGTTTTTGTTAATCTGTAACGTGTCTTATTTGGTAAGGTATCTCAACATTGGCTTTAGCTTTGGATTTCTTTAACATGGTAGGGGCACTGTAGGTTTTATTATTTCACTTATGAGAGCCGTCCTGCAAAATGGGCAAGTGGATAGACTTGTACATGATTGAAGGACTCGGATATGTACTAATAAGCTAATAGATTGTGCTTGCAAAGAAAAATGACTGGCATCGGTAAAAACATTCAGTTATTATCTCTTACTGAGAGTTGTAAGGTTTGCACTGCAGGTAGAGCCGTCTTTGTAGCGTATGCTGTGAGCTTAACTTTGAGTAGGGTGTATTCATGTATATAGTGTTGGGTTGTGCTTCGGTTCACGTGTCAAGTTTTTAGTTAACCTGAAGAGAGTACCTTGTAGCTGTGTTATCAGATAGATATACATATGTAACTTAGGTTTCTTTTGCCTTTTTATATTTGACTGTTAGGAGTCACTATGTCGTCAGGAAGGTATTAATATTATTTGACACTCTTTGCAGCCTCGTTCTTTTACTGTCCTGTAGACAGTATCACATAGAAAATCGTTCTGTAAAGGGATTCTTTCCTTCAGCGACAAGGTCAGGAATTGATATCTGAACATTTACAATAATATCTGTTTGTAGATTGGCCTATTTGGTTATTTTAGACTTGTGAGGCTCATCTAAATTATGGTCTTTATCAAATCAGAGGTCATGAGCATATATAACATGATGTATTATTTTGTGCCACGGTAATGTATCATGATTGTAGAAATAAATCTTCGTTGTATCTATTACTTTTTATATACCAGCCCTCGGACTTCCTTACCGCACTAAATTAAAGCAGCGTTTTTATAACTTTGGTAACAGTACTAAGCGAGTATTTTAATTGATTTTTTATGACCACATTTGTTAGATTGTTGACTTGCTCATTAGAGCTGTTCTGCATATCTAACTTGTAATATGCGTTTGTAGTACGGTATAGCCATTTATATTCTTATAGCTATGCTCATCACTACCATGTTAGAAAGGGTATGTTAAACAACCCCATGTAGGTATTTCTGTACATGCTAACTAATTTTAGAACTCTTAATCTATGTTAAACCAACATTTGCAGTAATCATTAAATAATTCTGCATTTGTGATTATATTTGTTGACGGTGGACGAATTCCATTATGTTAATAGACTTAGAGGTTAATTTTTTACATTTTTAGATAACAATAGCTTTTGTTTTCTTGTGAATTTCTGATTTTCTGCTATATATATAAGATTGGAGTCACAACAGTTTAATGGAATGCATATTGTTTTATTAAACTTTGCATCTCTTCTGTCGGTCGTAGTTTTTGTCTCCAATTTTCTGCTGATATTCAGAATTTTCCTACCTCTTCAAAGGTTTAGGTAGTAAAGCGAAAGAAAGTTCGCTTATCGGTTCCTGTTGTATATAGACCGAGATGAAGCATACTGTAGGCACTGGTTTAGAATTGGAATTAGAACTACGTTTTGAACAATCGATGATTCAAAGATTAACGGGGTAGTGAATTTCTTTCAAATTTCGCTTATGGTATTGTGAAATGTAAAGTGTTGCGGATGTCTTTTGTTGAATGAGAAATATTATAAATTTGAAGAACTCAGCTCGCTCTGTCTGTGCATGACTGAGAAAATGAAAATACTTGATGAAGTCGAATGCAGTGTTACATAAGGGAATGTTATGATCCATGCACTTACCATTAGCAATATTTACAGCATTGTCTCTTGGTTCTCTATATTTCTTTAACCATTCTCATTGCTCAGTGACTTCCAAGTCCTATTGATGTTTCATTCTTCTAGTAAAGACTGATTTTGCAAAGGTATACTATTACATTCCCTTCCTTGGAAGAGGGATGAAGAAGGCGACATTCTTCATCATTTTTCCAACACAAGTTCTAAGGTTTTGGATTAGCAGCACGGCGTTTTATCCATTGATAGTGGAAGAGCAATACAAAGCATCCTACTTCGAAGCTCTTCATTCAGTCATAGTGGCAATTAATAACATGGTCCATCAGCGATGCTACCAGTTTTTGTAACCGGTGAGCAGCTGGTACTGAAATCTGTTAGTAATGAATTGTGTGATGATAAGATTGCAAGCCTGGCTGTTAAGTACAGTGGTGATTTTGATGCTTTCTTGTTACCGCCAGAGCTCTCAGGTCTGGGCACACACTGCAGAGATACCGAAATGGTAAACTTTGACAGTACACGTGTCCTATAAGCATGCAAAGGAAAGCACCCATGACTGAAGAACGTCATTACCGTTATCAAGATTGTTTTTGGTTCGACGTGCCACAACTGCTAAGCCAGAACGCGCTTTTTCATTAGCATGAAGGATCACGACATTCTTGTGCTCAACAATGACACCAACTAGATTTAATTCTCTATTGAGTTTAGCCAAATACATGGAAATTGTAGATAGCTTGTGTTTAATAAATGTAGCAAACGATTTCGTTGCTAAGAGACCAAATCGTAGGATCCAATTTGGCAAGTTTGTTAACTCCGATTTGTAAATTTAAGAGTTTATTTTGTTAGTTATAGTGTATAGTATACAAGCTAGTATAATATCCTAAAATATAACAATGACCATATTTTGCAATATATGTGCATATTTTATTTTATGTCGAAGTTAAATTCCTTATAATTGTATTCAAATATATGTTCATTTTTATATTTTAGTATACATTGTAATTAAATTGCTAATGCTGAACATATTACTCGAGTATGAGTGTGTGATACAACAGAAAAACAATATTTAATGTTGCTTTTTACAACATGTGCTTTAGGTCATATTAGGTTGTCGAAAGTGTTGTAATAGAGGTTTGAAGGGTTCAAACCTGGAAAACGGAGAACTCAACAACCATTATTTCTATTTCAGAATGCACTTTTGGCCAATCTAGCCACAACATATTGCAGATTATGAGCTACTTAGTTCAAGTTTAATTTGTGAGCCTTGGCCTTCCCCCACTTTCAAATTCGTGGCGTGGGCCCTGTACACCCCGCTAACTTTGTGCAAACCATAATCCATATGTGGGCGTTTGACATTCTTACCTGTTGATGAAGATGAATTTTAATGTGGTTAAATGTTTAGATACAAAGTTCTGGAATGGATAAGATTGACCATCATTTTTCTACTTGCTCCCTTGGGATGGGTAATACCGTATAAAATTTGAAACTTTATCCCTTTATTAAAGAATCGAACAATCCATACGGCCAATTAGACTTTAGTCATGCATCAGAATGAAAAATATATATTTTACGGGTAATATATATTTTTTTCAAATTTTGCATTATATTAGTCGTATACTAACCCAACGGAACTACGTTTTTGTGAACCATTTACTTTTGTTGTGGATAATTTAATCTTTTGTGAAAAGATGACCATGGAAATAAAGATGGAAAACAAAAAGTTTTAAAAAGAACACACAACTGTTTTCTTACATTTAATTCTGAGTTACTATCATTACTGTAGGTTTTTTCATTGATCTTCTTGCGTGGAAATGCCTTGTTCTTTATGCATTAAACGTTGTGATTTAAAAACGGTCTCCCAAAATCAATGTGTGAATTATGGATGTAAATTTGGATAACATATTGCTATGCTATAGTATCAAGGAGGGCACCATGTAACTTGTAAATGAAATGTTGATGGATGGTCGTCTTTTAATGCGTGAAACAAGGACGATAAATATGTTCATTGATTGCTACTTTTAAAAGTTGTAGTAGTTAGTGGTCTAGAGCACTGACGTTAAATTACATCCGCACATTAGAGAGGTTGTATTGTATTCCCAAAAGGTACGTATAATGGTCCTTCACCTCCTGATGTGTGTATGGTAGTTTTTTCAGCTTAAGCTGTCCAGGATACAAGATAAAATGTTACTGTCTGACTGCAAATAAACTTGTTGCTTTGTCGGCTGTGTTCTGGTACGAACAAAGGTAAGCAGTGTATAGTGCTGAATTCAGATCCAAGGCAAGACCGAGGTCCTGGCCATATTAAAGTTCACCAGTCGAAGTGAAGGAAAACATCATAATGAATCCATAGTAGATTAACTGTGCAAATGTTGCAGTCTTTCATGAGTCATAATAACACCATCCTGTCAGTAGGAGGTAAATGGACAAGCATCCATATGACAGACCTACGGCAGAACTTCGTGACGTAAATGCGTTGGCCCTTTCGTGGTGATCACCATAATCGCTAGAGCAGGGCCGATTACTTGCAAGCCCCAAGGAACGAAGTGTACATAACTAATCAATGTCATCAGTTCAGTCACTTGTCTGACAGAATTATTCCTTTTCAGAATGACTGGTGCTTCCACATGTAAGAAAACCCGTAGCAAACATGAGGAAAATACTGGCTGATCCCAAAATTTCCAAAACAATGGGACCACCGATATCCACTACCAAAAAAATGGTACCAACACAAAGGTACTTGGTACATAGAATATCTGCTGATCAGGAAAGTGTGAATCACTTATATGCAACAGCATTTGTAGCTATGGAATTGTAGCAGCATTCGGAAAATCAGTGTGCTCTGTGGACAATAAGAGTCTGTTGATATTGTCTGTGCGATGATCAAGAGAGGGTAGCAGGAGTATGATCCACAGTGGCCTAATAGTACCTCTGACATTTAGCTTGGAACTAGTCTCTGACAAGCAGTGCTCTTGCAAAGAAAATGAGTTATCCTTTGTTGAACTCTCCGTCCTTCCAATGATTGGAAACAGCAGTGATAACAAATTGATACTTATGCAGATTATGATGAAAGTCTTCGTCTCCAATGGGCTTTATGTCCAAGATTAGTCTACGCCACAAGATGGCAATCAGAATAGTCTATTTTAAATTAAGGATAGTAACAAGACAACCTGAAAACGTGTGCTGTTGCAGCATTGGAATATAGAGGATCCTATCCTAGCAAGATGTACATGCTACAAACAGTTTCACTAACTACATCCTACTTGTTAGGGCCCAGATAAATTTTTAGATACCCCGTTAGATAGTTTAAAACTATACTATGATGATGACGAGGAGTTTGTGAGTAAATAAACTGAATTGTAAACTGAATTGTGCCGTCTCCACAAAATTATGGAGAATTCGTCGTATCTGGAGAAAAGGTATGTACCGCAAAAGTTTCCGAATTGGCAGTCTTGTAAAGTTTACTAGAAAAATACCTACGTTTACTCAAGCATCACAGTTAGATGGGTACATTTTACTCTTCTAAATAAGAGATCGATTACTGTCTCTCTCTTAAGTTGTTCGAGCATGTCTGTGAGCATCACACATTTCACACACACGAATGAAAATGTAATACATTGTTTATAGGGAACTTACAAGCTCAATCTAGTACAACACAGGTGTCAAACATAGTTGCATACTTACACTTTTATTTTTTCAAACATTCGCCTCTGTCAATGTACATATCATCTTCTATAAACCGATATCTGATGCAATTGTGAAAGTTCATTTCGGATATAGTGACATCAAGTATGTATACGGACGTTATGCTTACTTTCCATTGTCTAGCTATTAAAGGGAGCTACAACCTGCCTCTTTCTCGTTATAATAACCTGGCAAAGGATGTATAGTGGCAAAGGGCATGTACCACAGGATAAACAGAAAAACAAGGATGATGTCCAATGGGATGGTCATAATATTTCTAATCTGTGGAGTGAGATTAATGTCGACTCTTCCAGGTACTTACAGTTACCAGAATCAACGATTACTAGTAATTGGTTTATGCCTTTCATAATTACCAGTTCAGCAAAAGCACTGTCTAGCCTACTACTGTAGATGGTGGATGGAGGCCTACAACACTTCTTATGGTTGTCAAGTCTGGAAGCTGTATTAAACCACATCCATACAGGGTATAGTCTATGTATCATAAACAAAGCAATGTCTGATCAAATGATGAATGGTTGAAAGCTACTAACAGACGGTGAAAACAAGGCATCTGACTAATCAGTTGGAGCAAGACAGCAAAATGCACATCAGTGTGCTTGTTGTAAAACAAAACCCGAAAAACACAGAAGCATACCTTGGGTTGGGCAAGTGTGCAGGATTTGTTTTAGGGCTAACCTGCTGTACACGCTAGAACTCATACATCAATTTAAACAATTTTCGCACCCTGCTAATTTCTAAGAAACTGAAGGCTTCCTGTTGATTTTACAACCCATTCATTGCCTTCTTACAGTATAAAACAAGTTAATGTAGTACAATTCAATAGTTAATGAAATTGTAACTTGTGTGTTTTAACTGATCCATTTAAACCATATTGCTGATACTAAGCATAAAAGAGATTCTGAAAATACAAAGACCTTTCAACACTTATGGTTAATTTTAATTATATTTCTGAGGTATCACATTGCTTTCGTGCATGCAAATAAAATCAAAATTTCTCAGCAAAATCAAACAGGTTATTTGAAACACCAGGATATCATTATAGACCATCAAGTTGACAAAAATCTTACTATTTACTGTTGCCAGAACATATACACGTTGACATAACCTGAGTTTGCATCTTACCCTATCCTTTCCTTACATTTGTTTGGGTAAAAAAGTGCCTGAATAAAAGTGTATTTTAGCTGCAAAATAGTCCTCGACATGAAATTGCTCAAGTAAAGAAGTGAGAAGAGAAACACTGAAATAAAACAAAAACTATTAAGAAAGTTTAAATTCTTGTGTATTTACATCAGGATCATTACAAAGTAGTCCTTAGCTACCATTATGATGTGCTGTCTGCTGCTGTTGGCTGTTCACTATGAATACCAGTTAATAGCTATTGAGGATATTGTGTCCATGCTTCCAATTGACAATAATTGTTTCAAATAATTAAGAAGATGTATAATATTTTTACCCATTTAAAGAGTCAAGTTGTTTCTGTATAACCTCAAGCTAGAAAGGAGAAAACAATAAATGAGATACTCATGAAATATTAACATAAATGACAAATTAACCTAATAAGATTCACAGCAACACACACGCGGACTTTATGGGGTACATGAAATAAATAATGATAGGCGATACCAATATCACTCTCAAAAGTCAGTCTTCTTCTTAGTCAAGTGGTGATCAAATTATAGTGTACTCATGGGATTTTGCTCAATAAAATATGGCCTTGGTTGCACCATGTGGCAGAGAAAGTGGTCGATGTAAGAAATCATTAAAACCAACATATCCATAAAAGAAAAAATTCTAATTTTCTGGCAATGGTTTGTCTCGTTGGTATATCAGGTGCAGACACATATCTTGTCAAATTCAATGTAACAATTTCAGTGTCTTGTGTCGTGATTGCAAAAGTACCAAAATGTATACTGATCTTGCCCGATGCTATCTCCTTTCGTACATATTACAGACTAATGGTGTAACCTTATTCAAAGGCTTAAACCTCAACTACCATCCTCATGAACTTACTAACATGCAATACAGGTTGGTTTAAAAACAAACATGTACAACTCTATACATGACAAGCATTGATGCTTAATGCAACATTTGTGTCAAACTCTCTGGTCTATGACAATCAGAGGTGATAAATATTTTGCAAAAAATCTTAACTACAATCACTCTTTTTATTACAATTTGAAAGATTTCTGATCCACCTCTGTTCTGCATTCATGCTGCACCAAGTTTTGAAAACTTGTGAAATAAAATTGCAACCACCCCTATTTTTGTTTATAGGGAAATTTTCCATCCATTCTTACTATTGTTTATTGAGAAATTTCCAAGGCCCCTCATTATTTTAGCAAATCTATTATTTTGGACTTAAAAGTAAATTTGTACACTTTGCAATTCCTAAGTGCAGGCAGATTTTCATCACCTAACTCAATGTCTAGCCTTCTGCAGAGAAACAACTGGTAGAAGACACAAAAATTTCATTCCTATTTTTCTCCAGGAAAATTAATAGTACTATTCTTCAGCACGGGCTGAACCAAATTCACAATGTCTACACAACAAGTTAAGATCATGAAAACCTTCAGAAAAAAAGTACGGCACCTGGTTAAAAAATGAGTATAACTCTGAATGTGAAAATTCAAGATGCAATTTCTCTAGATCCTACGAAACAAACAAACAAGATGTAACAGTTTCTAAAAGTTTTCTTAAAGTACCATTTTTTCAATGAGGAGAATACAGAACTTTTTGTCATACACATATACTGTACAATAAAGCATGAAATGAATAGTGCATGTATCAAACTGAATTATTTGAAATGTTAAAATGAGTTTATTTCGTTAAGTTTATATTTAATAAACATGGATAATTGAGCTCTTCAAGCATTAAACTACAGATGACCATTAAGATCCTAGCTGGTTACTGTTTGCTATAACAATTATCTATATTGCAACAATTCATTTTTACCTTGCAACCACCATTATACCTGCATTATACCCACTTCTATCCTTTCTTTGAATTTTAGTATGCTATATAAACCAAATATTCATGCACACGAGTGGTAAAGAGGTTAAAACAGGGCATCCAAAGTTCTAACTTGCAATTATCACGAGTTAAAAGTATTTCACCGTATAAGATAGAAATTTTTACAACTAATTTTATCTTGTCTACAACACAAACATGTCAAAGACATGTTTAAGCATATGATATAAACTGGGCACTATGATGGAAACCATATTATACTTTAAGAATAGAAAATGTAGCTCACCTGTGATGATGATGTTTGAAGTCCTAGTTCAAAGAATGCATTTGGTATCTTCAGCTTTGACTTATTGTCTTGAGCAAGTTGCAAGTTTAACCTCCAATTAATAGTTTTAAGCTGAAATTTATGGAGATGGAATGGTTAATTAACAACATAGTAAATCTGATATGACCTTTTAATTAAACATGCATGGAATTTTTTACTTTTAAATATATCTTATTTCACATATTCCCCTCTCGAATCTCTGCCTCTTAGCTTAACATTTTCCTAAGGGTGCTTTTGTAGCAGCAGCAGTGGCGTATTCATGCTTACTTTGCATGTGGAAGGCTGTAGATTCAAATCCATGACTGGGTCATACCAAAAACCTTGTAATAAAGTATCCCTGCTTAGCACTCAGTACTTGCGGGATAGATTATGGAAGTTAAACACACAATGCTACCAGTAGGCCAGCCCCCTACTGTAGCATTCACTGTGCTTGCACAAACATGTGGCCCAAAGGTTACAATACAGAGATGGATACCATCCTACACAACAAAATGATATGGGAAGGAACTTAGGCTTTGGCGCTTTTGTATACTGGGAAGTCATTTCAAAATTCCCATTATTCTAAGCCTCTTTCAAACCTAAAATAGAAACATTGCATCAGTACTTAACCTTTCCTATTAATGGAAACTCTGTTACCTGTTTTGGAGCAATAACCCTTTGGCGCAGTTTCTCAACTACTCCTGCTCCATACGTAGACCATGCATCAACAAAGGCAGAAATCTAAAATTGAAAATATAAAAAAGAATATTAATGCACAATAGTTCCAACTGTAAATAATATGAATCCTACAATGAATAAACAACCATACAGAAAATTCACTGGTCTTAACAACCTTATGTTAGAAATGATGTTTTGAAAAAGACTGAGTTATTACCTTCTCTTCATTAAGCTCTACTGTTTCAAGTTGTCTGGCAAGTGTTGCTGGTTTGGCATTGTGATATGCAGCTTGTTCCAAAATAAATGATGAACTGTTCAATATAACCTCTATTTCCTCAATACTTAATCCAAACGCTGCTTGAAGCTTTTCCTCTTCTTCTTCACTGAATGCTTGCTCTTCCTGCAAAATATGTTTTATAAAAGTACAAGTGTCATGCATGATCAAACGGAGTTATGTCCAGGATACTGTTAAATGACTATGATGGAAAAAATGGGCTATGACGACTTATTGTGACAGTGATCATTAATGATGATTGATGATCATGACAATGGGATATTACCAAACACTCAACGAAAAATTAAACAGGAAGAGCATCACTTGTCAGTATTAAACCCATGCTAGCATGTTTCATAGACAAAGTCTCATGGATTGAGTTGAAACAAATTTATACATCATTAACATAACCATCATTCTCAGCTGCTCCATGTTTTTGGCAAACTCTTGCCCTCTTATATCTGCCACATATAAAGATTCTTCTAGCACTGAAAGATCATTCTTAATACAAGGTGCAAACAGAAAGAACAAGATTTAGGATGTTAGTGTGTAGGTGGAATACTGTTAAACCTAAAATAAATGCATGTCATTAAATAGCAGGCTAATAGGTTGAACAATAAATTCAACTGAACTGAATAATGATATCATTACATGTAACTATGTCCTTGCAATATAAAACACATTTTCATGAAACTGATATTAAATGGCCAAAACACTTTGCTATCTAAGGAAATGACATAACATACTCTGTTGTGCAACTTCTGAAGAATTCGCTGCAAAAGACGAGGGAACTTCCCTGCATCAATCTCATTTATCAAACCAACTGCTTTTTTAAGCCTGAAACAAGAACATAAAACAAATTCTGTCACTAGAACAGCAGGGTTATTGCATACATAAGTATGTGCTAGTTTCAATGTGATCCAGAACAATATGATCAGCAACTTCTTATACAATAAATAAAGTAAAAATATTTTATTGCAAAAGCAATGAAATTGCAGTTTAAGTAGTTAACTTAATTATCACACCTAACAAATGTTGTGTAACAAAATTTAACACAAAAATAACTATTGTCAAGACCTTTTCATAGCAGGCTAGAGTTGCTTAATCAGTGATAGACCATGCTGGGGGATATATACACATATATATGGGACCTAATAATTACTACATTTTCCTAGCTAGTCTTTGTTTGCATTGACCCATACTAACTTCATTTACCCCATTTCTGCCTTAAAACTACAAATAAAACCCAGACAACTACAATCAGACCTAGTTATGCAAGATTTGTTTGAAATAAGTGCAGAGAGAAACAGGTACAATGACAGTATTCGCATACCCACTCAATTTAAAAGGTGCTGTTTCTTTTCTTTATTTTTTGGTATAATAATAATGTATTTGACATGTTTGGAGGTTAAGTGATTTGAACCCCATCAGTGTGTTGCCAATTATGTGCTTTAATGATTAATATGATAGGTGTAGAGATCGGAGTGGCTGCGACTCGACGTATTGCAGGTCACTGATTAGCTTGATAACTAGTCAATGCAATAAGCCCACGTGATTTAAGAACTCTACATTCTTGACAGCAGGATTCATACTAAAGCTAAGGGATGCCGACTTAAATGTTTACGGCAAATGTGTATTCTTATTTCGCAGTTCAATATTGAGTTACCAAATTTAAAGAAGTAAGAAATGTTAGCTTCCCCAAGACGAAGGCCTAGGCACGACATGGGGACGATAGGGTGGATATGGCAAGCTTCTAAGTTCTCGCAAATCGCAGGCCTAGTTAAACTCCAACAATTAATCTTCCTTTATTTAATAAATCAATTTACTGTGTTATATCTATTATGATCTTTGACTACAATGAAAGCAATAAAAACTGATATCATTGCTAAAGACATACCGTGCAGTGCCAGAAAACCAACCAGAACCTTGGGCTGCCATGGCAGATCAAAACATCATTCCCAATGGTGGTACTATTGATACATCTATTAGATAGTCCATAGACCCCCACTGACGAGATTTTGTGATTGAACTACATTAGCTTGAAAGCCATTCTTATAGTTTTGGCGAATTTGGCAGTGGTCTTGGGACAGCAAGGGTTACAGGGGCGGATTTGGGGGGTTGCTCGTTTCCGAAAGCCACCATTTGCCACGTTGGTATTTTGTTGGATAGAATTTAAAAGAAGGTATGCCAATGCCACTGTCTTAATTTGGGAACGTTCAATAATTACGTTACCATGATATGATGGTAGGTAGGTGCAACCTTTTTTGGTTACGACTGATTACGATAAATATGTGTGATAGGTAGGTCTTTACGTTAGCAATTATGTAACCCTGTATCCCCCCAATTACGGTTATCATCATAACATTGTTGATGGAACCCCCCTCCCCTCGAACTTTCTAGATCCTAGATTAGAAAATTAAGTCGTGGTCGATGTTTCGTTGAACAGAAAAAAATGTCACTTTTCAACAATGACAACATACAAACAACTTAAAACTTTCAAACTTGTCAAAGAAAAATTACTTCAGATAAAGGAAATACAAGTAAAACTTTCGTGCTCATTACTATTGCTCTTTTTCCGCAGCAATGTCTCTGTTACTATTGATACAAATAATTATCTTGGGTGGTGCGTAAGGGGAAATTCATTAATTTTTCTGTGTTTCGGCTTAAGCCTTCATCAGTGTCAGATATTTGCAATACCTCAACAGACACAGTGCTTTTTATATATTTGTCAAGAGTGGGCATTACCACAATAGCTGCACTAAGTGGGAG
>JANTCA010091465.1:0-13116 GCA_024741275.1 Chironex yamaguchii
GATAAATAGATAGATATATATGCTGGTGTGATGTGATTTCATTTCCTTTGTTTTGTTTTGGCAATATATATATTTGATACAATTTGTTATCTTTGGCAGAATGTGTCAATGCACTATGGCACAAGAGAGTGATATTAATGTGCTACTTGAAGCAATTGAAGTCTTTTGTAATGATGAACAACAGCAATGTCAAACACTGCAGTCGCTTGCTTCCCTTTGTTTACAAGGTAAATATTCTTTTTATTTGTTTGTGTACAGATTATACTGAAGCAATTTCTGTGTCTGAAGATTAAATCTTGTTTATATTTGTATCAAGGGGACTTAAATTTAATGTAAATATGTCACTTAATTTTGCATTTAGGGATTCTTGTTTGTGTAGAGTTTGGTTTAATTTAATGTTGTTCCTGCAGTAGATAAAATCAATAAAAGCTTGACAGTTTAAATATTGCTGATATGTAGTGCATTATACACCTTGACAACATCAATAAGATTTCCTTTTTCTCTGGAGTATTCATAGTCATCCATAGTCAGCTGATATTTCTTGGTTGAAGTCAAAAGTCAAATCAAAAGTTGAAGAGATTTGATCAATTTTTGTGTTTTTTTTCTATCATTTTACATCTTTACTATGTATTTATATATTTAGTCAATTGGAGGTTTTTCCACCATAGATTGTTTTTGGAATAACAGCTATCTTATTTGCTTGACACTATTTTGACATGCTCCCTTATTGTGCAGTATATAATACCATTATAAAAACAAGTTGTTTGTGATTGATTTATGAACAAGTGGAAATAAACACACCAATCTGTACAACAGACATCATTTTTTGTGCATGTCAAGAGGCTTACTGTTTATTACAAGATGTCTTTACAAATTGTAACTTGAATGAGTGAATGAGGTATGTTAATTCTAAGTCTCATGTATACCTTCCAAAGTTTCTAAGAAACATTACTTTATATTTACTATAAGAGTAACACATTGCTGCTGTTTCTCTGTTGTAACAAGGTAACTTTTTTCCCTTTCAGAAAATGGACCAAAACTATTCAAGAAGTGTTCTGGCATTGAGCAAATTCTTCAGTTGTTGTTTACTGCAAAGACAATCAAACTGAAAGGAATGGTCCTATATGTTTTGAGCAATGCTGTCAGTGATTTTGGTATGTATTAAATATATGATTGATAAGTGCTATTATTATTATTGCAGCTGCTGATGAACTAATCTGAACTGTCAGTTTTTAGACCCAGGAAGCTGGCGACAGCTGCTAGATTAGTTCATAAGAGATCAGTAGTTAACATGGTAGGATTAGCATGGTACAATTACACAAATGTTCCGTTGTATGAGGTAATACTTTACAATGTGGACAACGAGTAGTTTGAGATTGACCAACAAGATATAACCAAGTGTTCAACATAGTACTTTAGCCAGAACTTAGTTGTGACGGAGTAGTGCGGGTTTTACGCGGAAGATGTGTTTCCGAACAAGGAATAGGGGATGGGCATCCCCCGAGCATAATATTAGGTTTATAACCGGCGATAGCAACAGCAACAGCTTTGGTATGCAGAGCAGTAATACCAGATTTATATCGTTTTTGAGTCAAGAGTACATTATTGTGGTATAATATTGAGAATGTAATGTTGGGCACAGTTGATGACCAATATAATGATGTTGTTATATTTGCTGGTTAGGGTGAGATGGTAAATATGTCTCCAATACATTTTGAGCACATAGTAGATCATTATGTTCTTTAAGCGATGGGATATTGGTCTCTTGATGAAGGTGATCAACAGAAGTTATTGAGACACAGCCAGTAACAGTACATAGAGCAGCATTTTGAACAGCTTGAAGTTGTCTTATATGAGTGTTATTGATATTAGGAAACCCAATTAGGTAAGCATAGTTCTGTACAGATCGTACAATAGTTTTGAATAACAGTAGAACTTCGCTGAGCATTGACACTGGTAAGTATGAAGGTTTGACCTTAGTCCTAATCATGTTCACGGAGCTAAACTTTAATAAACTAGAAGCTCACTGAGTGTGCATACATCCGGCAAGCCTATGTTATCATGTGGGATATTCACTTCTCTTAATATTCAAATGCGCTGTACTTACAGGCGTCATGGTAACTGGGTCTTTCTTGTTTATGATTGGCTAGTTTTGCTACATGTTTTGTATAAATAGGTTGCCATATACATATACTTTCCTTTCTGACGTTTCATACCCTGAGGATTGTCAGACGAAAAAAAGCTTTTAAGTATGATTTTAGCGCAATGTCGCTTATTCTCAAGGCAATTTTCAATTATTGTCCCACAAAACGATTGTTCATATTTTTTTGAGTTATTTTGAACAGACAAATAAAAAAAACCAATTCTCAAAGAAAACATAACCTCCATGCTTTACATCAGGTAGAGCCTTCTTCATTTGTTCCTTAGCTGTGTTTTTTATGGAAGTGTCATTACGAAAAGTTTCAAAGTGACCCTAAATTAGAATCTCATTCGCATCACCACCAAAGAGGAATCAACTCTAGTCAAAGACAATAGCAACTTACTGTTCAAATTTCAGAATTGTACGTTCGTATTTTTTAGTTATTTTGCTAACCAATGAACAGACAAATAGAAAAACAATTCTCAAAGAAAACATAACCTCCATGCTTTACATCAAAGGTAGAGCCTTCGTCATTTGTTCCTTAGCTGTGTTTTTATGAAAATCTCGTTACGAAAAGTTTCAGAGTGACCTAGAATTACAATCTCATTTGCATCATCACCAAAGAAGAATCAATTCGAGTCAAACACAATACCAACATACTGTTAAAATTTCGGAATGGTACGTTCGTATTTTTCTGATTTATTTTGCTAACCAATGAACAGACAAATAAAAAGCCAATTCCCAAAGAAAACATAAGCTCCGTTCTTTTCATCGAGTCTTCTTGATTTCGTGATGTACCTATTAGAATCGTGGTCGTAATCATCTACTTATTTTATGTCTAATACACGCATGGCGTTGTAGAAACAAGTCAGGCGAAAGGAAAATTCGATGACAGCAGCTTTGATCATGAATAGTTTAGACGTTCTGGCGCCATGGTATTGATATTCAACCTCATTTTCAGGATAAGGACCATAACGGCGGTAACTGAGCAATAAATGCAAGAGCTAATGCAAGCACTCGAGGCGTCATAAAAAGTACTTACGTCAAATTTACCAGATGGATTAAAATTATCTTGCTGTTATTCTATGTAATTTAAGAAATTACTTGGACATGTGTATTGGTTGTTTGGAGTAAACCATGCATACTTTTTGTAAATGACAACGCATTTGTAAATAACAGCGGAGTTTTTAATAGCAAAAAAAATTTTTTTCTAAATTTCTCCATATGAACAACCAAATAGCAGCAAAAATTACGAAAGTTAAGTAAATTGATCAGTATCATCTGTAAAATTTCGAATTAAAAAATCAAAACAATAATTTCTTTAGAACAGAAGTAAGTCTGTTCAAGGGAACCTTAGTTATGGATGAAAAAGCTTAAAATATCACAACATTAAGGCTGAAAGCTCGGTTGGTCTTTTCTGGTTTAAGGGGGTATAATCCCCTTTCTCGAATCTTGCTAAAGTCAAGCCAGCCAATGAGCATCCGTTCTTGTTCAATACCTTAGCGATTTGCAACTCTCATACGCGTTCCAAGGCAGCCAAAAATATATTTATATCATTTTTAGCCGGTGAATGTTGCCAAAAGAGTGACGAAAATCGGAGAAAATGAAGCTTTCAGAATAGTTTAACTGTTTGCCATCAGTTATTGTCGAACTTTTGAACTGTCATGTTGCGGTTGCACCTTTCCTGACCGATTTCAAGTGATGCAGTAATGTTAACAATTGATTCCTCTACAATATTACGATAGAAAAGTTTCTTGTTCGAATAAAATTTTTAACAATTAACTCTTCAACTGGTGAACACGGGTTACAAATACAGTCGATTACAGTCTTAACCGAATGCTGACTATCCCGTGCAGACATAATAGTCAATTTACAAACGTCTTTCGTGGTATACTAGGAGTCATTTTTTAGAAACTTTTTCTCAAATATCCTGTAAAACAGACTTGCCTTTCAGCATATTGATAATTACAATTTCTGCTTATCAGTTTAGCCTGTCAGATTCTGGCATGATCGACCAAGACATTATCAACAACAAATGGTTTTTAACACTCCTAAGAAATCTTGTGTCTACACGGTCCAAGAAAAAGACAATACAGTTGCTTGATTATGTACAATCTACCTTTGAAGAAAATGCTGTGGTTGATATCATTGATCACCTTTACAGCGCTGGTGAGTTCAGTTTTTGCTAATGTACTCATAAATATATTTATTCTGTTCCACTTGGCAGACAGTGTTCGGAGTCACATCAACGCACGTAGCGTGACTGATATCCTTCTTTTAGGCATGCGTGCTTTGTCCTATGTACATGCTTATAGTCATCAAAGGCTCTCTTTCCTATTAAACATGACAATATCACACATCATAAGTACAATATTATCAAATTTCTTGTTCACAGACAAAATATATGATGCTTTTTTAGCTTTTAACTGTCATTTAGGTGAATTATTTTAGCTTCCAATGACAGAACGCAGCTGCAGATTCACGTGGAATTCTTATCCAGACTAAAGTTTGAACTATTTCACGTTCTCACTGTTTGAGTCATTTGTCTATTTCTGTAATAAACTCAAAGGGATACCTTTTTGGATTCCGCAGGGTAGCACCACTCGCAAGGCGTCCTAGCATATACTTTACTCCGCTCATCTGACAACGTGGCTGTAGCCTATCGTCCTCTTTGAAGCGCCTCTCCCTTTTCCTTTAAAGGTAGTCCTCGTGACTCCTGATTTTAAAATTCCTTTGTCACCCCCTGGTAAAAATAATGAATAAGCGTCAATTTTAATAAATAATTACTGTGATTGTCTTCCGCGTTTCGTCCTTCTTTTATTTTTGTGAAATATCTTGATGGCCGTTTTTAATAACCTGGCGGAAATCTTGTGAGTCGAAAATTCGCGGATGGATCTTTATCCTCATTGAAAAGATTGTCAAGTGAAAACCTATATTTTGATTGCATGTCATTCAATAGTTTTGTCATCCTGTCTAGCTAGACAAGGCATTAAGCGCAGAAACCCAATTTCGCTGTCTTTGTTCTTTAATTTCTGAACTGCATCATAAATTACAATCGTTCACAAAATATATTGAGACTCCTTTCCACTAACACAATGTTTTGCTGATTCTTAAGAAAACCCTTCTATATTTCAATAAAAGGACAATAATTTTCATGCCCCTTCCCCGTACAAAGCAATGTTGTTTTGAAATCATCATTTACCTTCATCTTTCTCTTCAATTCGCACAACAACATTGCTTTGTATGGGGCAGGGGCGAAAAATTAATGTAGTCTCACAATTTTTGTGAGCGATCGTAGGTTATCAGTAGCTGGTGACAGTAAGGAACTGAATTGATCACAAAACCTGTTAATTTTATTGATATCGGCCAATTGTGTTTACAATTAGTAGGTCCCTCTGAATGCATATGCCTTAAGTCCTCGAATAAGCGTCTGGGCGATTATTTAGTTTTTGAGCCTCAAAGAAGGGCGCTTATTCGAAGGGAGCCCTTATTCAAGCCGTGCGCTTAAATCTGGTTGCCTTGATGATACGACGACGCGTTTTAGAGAATTCTCTCTAACCTATGAAATTCTTTGCAAGATCGAATTTACAGGACCTGTTCTTAGGCATCATATTTATCATGATAGTTGGACACCAATCATAGGACAACTTCATTGCAAACCCAAGAGACGAAGAGGGCACTTATGATGAATAAGCACTGGGTGTTTATACACTTGTACATGGTGAACATGTTTTAGTAGGCCATGTGCCTATTGACTTTATTGCAATTTCTAACAACTGGCGAGAAGAGAAAATATTTAAAAGCAGAAGTTGTCTGTAAAAGAAAACGAGAAAGTGGTCTGGTGTTTTCAACCAAATACACAACAATGACGAACGACAAAATGTTTGCCAAAATTTTGTTGTAGAAGCTCGAAGAGAAAAAGAATATTATCGACATCAATATACCTAAAATTATGTTAACAAAGTTTCCTTACTATGAAACATGAAAGTAAAAATTGAAAATGAAAGCAAGAATGTAAGCAGGGACAAACTATTGTTTATTTCTACATGTCACGCAAAGTTTGACATATTTTGACCGCCCCTTCCCCCCGTTTCACGCATTGTCCCAAAAAATAATGACCCCCTTGTCTATGTGTCTACCCCTCCCCCTTGGTGCATGACGTCATTTTTGAACCGTCCCTAACTGCCTTCCCCGTTCTTGTAATACTAAAAACTTCTGTCTCAGAAACTCGTTTTGGCTAAAATTTCGAATTTGGCTTTTCTCAAGATGCAGGTGGTGAGCGCTCATTCGAGGAGGGCGCTTATTCGAAGGGGAAACTCATTCGAGGATTTACGATAGACACCTCACTGTACGTTAGAGATGCGTTGCAACCAAGGTTCATGTCTCTTTCTTTTTTCTTTGCTGAATGAAGAGGAATAATTAGACGTTATCCTATGAGTGCATGATGTACAAATTTTATAAGAAGCTATCGATATTCCTGGAGGTGGACACATCTAATTACCGGAGAACACACTCGGTATCTAAGCTGTCATTTTGATCAAGAGTTGGCAGTAAAATGTAAAATTTCTCAATTCATTTAGTGAACCCTTATAGTTGTGAAATACTGCGACTAAAACACTCTGACCACTTTCGAATGCCAGTGTTCGAACATCACCGTTTTCAACGCAAACTACGGATTCAACACACAGACTGAACGCTATTTACCAAGAAGCAAGCTTTGATGTCCTAACAGAGGGATAGGGTGGTGGGTGTCCTTAACGTATTAATGGTAACGAGTCATTTGTGACTATATCCATTAGATTTGGCCCGGTAAATGTCCTTCGTGACGCCCAGAACGTTGCAGAAAAGCAACACAAATTTTCATTCAGGTTTTTTCCTCTACGTAACAGTCAATGGGTCTTATGTTGAGATTCCACACAATTCTGACAAAAACAGTGATAACTAAGCGACAAACGATATGGTTTGAACATGTACTCTATATACAACCATGTCCCCGTAGAGGTGTTAGAAAAATACATTGTTGTCATTGATAGTCGAGTATGTGTGGTCGGTTTTCTTGTATGGAATATTTGGAATGTGGTGCTCGACAAGGATACGCAACGTCTGTTGGAAGGAAACTTAGTAATGCGAATGTTCTAGAAATAGCTAAGGAGAGGCGAAGATTTTTAGAAATGTTTTAGAAAGGAAAGGCGGAGTACTTTGGTCACAGGCAAAATGCGCTGCTACGAGAGATCGTGGAAGAAGAAGAGTAAGAAGCGAGAGGAGGGCACAAAAGAATTTACATTGACGGAATAGGAGATTGGACTAATTCAAAAGCAAGGGGGTGATGCCATCCAATAAGATATAATCACAGTACGTAGACTAAGATGACCTTCTACTTCCCCATGGAGACGGAACATAATTTGACTTGAATTGCTGTAGACTTCGTCAATACGCCAAACATCCGAAATTGGACAGAAGATGGTGCAACGAACCATTCTTCAAATTTTTTCAACACCCCCAAATCTAAGAGCGGTCCAATCACTCTTTAATAAAATCAGTTAAAAAATTGATGTAGAAACTCAAGCGAATCGTATTGCTAATAATAGCATTTATATTGAAATTAAAAGTTTCAAAGCAACTATAGTTACCAATGAAAAATTTACAATTACTTAGTAACTAAAGCTGAACGCACGTTTGACCTTTTCGGTTTAAATCATAGTATGACTGTGTTTCATTTCTAGACCTTTATTTTTGAAAATAATTTCAAGATTTTGGTAGCTGCGTTTTTGTTACTAACTTAAGTGTAATAATTGCTGCTATTTTGGCTAAAAAGCCCGAGATATCACCGCATGTGTAACGCAGTCTTGTGTCATATCCGCGAGTTTTCGTATTGCATATCTTAAATTTTAATGGAAGTGACATAAGCTAAACTTTTTTCCATGCATTGTCCATGCTTGTGCAATTTTCAAAGAAACGCATTAAAAATCTGAGTAGTTACACCCCTTGTCTGTGATACTTGCCTCGTACTCAGAGATATCATTAGAATAGGTAATGGTAGCTTAATGCTTACGCACAGCTGTCTTTGTCAGGCTGCATTTATGAACATCTGTACTCTCGTATTGCTTCAAGTTTGTATTACAACACGTGTACGAACATGCGTGAGTAAATAGATGATGTTTATGATACGTCGATCAGTCGTGGCGTAGTCTAAATATGATAAGAATTTAGTGTCTGGTTCCAATGTCACAATTCTTACATTTATTTTTTAACTGTAGGCATCTTACCAAGAAAATTAAAACAATTCTATAACAGTAAACCTTTCTTAATTTATCTTGCCTATGTTTGGAAAACGTTTTGTCAGTTTTTCTTTCATTCGTAGACTCTGATTCGGAAGAAACTGAGGATATTATCCGAAGTCAATTGCGGCCGCTTACTGTTCTTTTAAAGATCCTACTGGCCGACTTTCTGTCCATAAGGAAGTGAATTGACACCAAATTGCAGGAAAAGGAAATTAATTTTTGCTACAGGTCACAGAATATTACATTTAGTGAGTTGAACGCCGAATAAAACACTAACGTTCTGATATGATATTTAAATTTAAGATATAAATTATCGATGTGGTACAAGTCTATCTTAGTTAAAAGAATTATGAAATTAAATTTTACCAATGTTATAAAGTGCATTCAGTTTCAAATATTGCCGTCCTCTAATTACAGTTCAAATGGTTTTTAAAATAACTATTATTGTGTACAAAAAATAATAAAATCGGCTCGTTACTTAAAGCCCTTTATTTTCATAAATTTGCAGTCCTGTTTAGTCGGTAGGCCTAAAATTTTTTTCCAGACTCTTTTAGTAACCAAATTCAATACAGCCGTTAATAAACATCTTCATTGTTCTTTGACATACAAGGAAGATCTTAACCACGTAGCTGTGAGTGACATTTTCATTTCTTTAGTTATAGTTTTCATGGTTAATTTCAAGCTTAATAGAAAGTGGGTTGATATATTCGTCCGTGTGCGAGCGTGGACTATCCTGACAAGTCATTTTCCTTTTAAGGAAATAAGTTGACATTTATTTCTAAAATGATATCTCAGTCTCCATCAAGCTGAAGATAAGTTACTAAATTTCCATTTTCATGTTTCCAGAAACGTCTCCACGTTGATACACATTCGTAATAAAATTGTGATATTGCGGGGAGCACAGAAGAACGGCACATTAAATTGTCGTTGGCTATCGTGTGTTTGACTCAGTTACAAGCGCTGTATCTCCTCTCTAAGTAGAATTCTTTCATCCCTTCATCCCACTGTCGTCATCGTTGTTTGGTATGTCTAAAAATACTAAAAATCAGCACCTCAATGACATGTACGTGTTTTGTACGTAAGTGAATATTTACAAGGACAGCAGGGATGAAATTTGTTCGTTAAAGATTCCAACAATTTCATTACTGAAGTTAGTTCATACACTGTATTTTGAGCATACCTTGTTAGCGAATTGCTTCGAAAAATTGTGGTCAATGATATACGCTGATGATTACTGGTCGCGATCGACCTTCGTAGATCGAGCCCCAAATGTGCCTTACATCCCACGGCGAAGTTGAGACAGAAAAAAGTGAAGCACTATTTGGCACGCATGATTCGATTAGCTTCTGACCTTTGCTAGATCCAGACCTCTCCAGCTGGTGACGGTTCAGCATATTCAGCGCGATTTGCTGTATTTAGCCGAATTCGTTCATGGTTTTTTAAGATTAATAGCGTCCATTTTATAGCCAGTTTAATTCGCTCTTGTCCAAATGAAGATGTTAGTGTACACCATGGGTGATTAGTTCGTGGCCTATCTAGCAGTAAATGGTGGCCGGCGTTTGATAGCAGTGGAGAAATATTTAACTGATGATTCCAGCCATACTAGTAACACATCTTTGACAAAACGCGGTTGTCCTTTTTGGCTTTTTTGTATTTTATGATTCAGTACCTTTGAAATTTTAAAATTTTTTTACACTTTTGGCCCGTCCAAAAATTGCAATCTTTGCTATTTGTTTCGTTTTAAGAGACGTTGGAATAGTCCTGGCCCATGCTATCACAAAAATATCGAATCGGGGCTGTTATAAGAATAATTAAACAGTCAATATTTTCTCTGCTCTAGTAAATTGTTTGTTTTTGGTGCTTGAATAGAAGGAATGCCCCCCTCCCCCCTTGATAATGCCAAATGTGACACTTTGACCGCGCTTCTGGACATAACTAGCCTGGTAAAAGACGATTTCCTGAAAGAGCATTTTTTGACACTGAAAAAACAAAAATGTCAAATCTTTCGTGCGCTTAATAATTCGATAATTCCTAGTTCTGTATTATTTTACTCGTATTGAGTAATGCATTATATTTTAAACACTGGTTAATTTGTGCTACTTTTGACCAGCTATAACATGCGTTCTTAGAATTTTGGTCCATTGTAAAATATTGTTGAATAGTCCTGATTTATTCTATTAGAATGAATATCGAATTGTCGCAGTTTTATGAATGAAATAATTGTCAATACTTTCTTTGCGTTAAATAAACACTATTTGGTTAGTAACTTTTACTTGAGTTGAGCTGCTGTATGAATTTGTGAATACAAGTCTTAAACACTGTCTTTCATTTATATTTGACTTATTCCTCTTTGATCATCTTACGACGATTACAGTGGAAAAAAATATTGAGATAACAAATGTTTCCGTGCTTTTACGTCACAGTTCGTGTGATATTATGAAGTCAAACAGTATACGGTATCCTTAAGTTAAAGCGACAGGACTGGCACGGTATTCCTAGCCACAGCAATCAATTCCATACTGTACAAGCTCGTCTTTCGTACTTAGCGAATTCTTTCTCCCTTTCGTATGAAGATATCGAATCCAAAAGTCATTGCCTTTGTTTTTATATTTCAGGTTCCATAAAACCGCCCATTTGCTGCCTAAAGTACTCTTGATATCATCACTTTCGACGTCGTTTGGGCTTGACCTTTGTCTTCTTTGGTTCATTCATACTAGTTTGGTCCAGGTCTTTCTTGCATATATATATAACTCATTCAGTCGCATTACTCTATCGAAAATTCGCGGATATATTGTTTTCTTCTCCAAGGGCAGCGAAGTTACAAATTTAATCTCCTATTTGCTTCGCACCACCAGCCAATGATGGCTCCATCAATGTCTACCTACCTCAAGTGGCATCGACCAGCTGTATTGTGCCAGCATCAGTTTCAGAGCTGTTCAGCCGCACTTCATTGTAGTCCATATCGTCATTTTCATCAGTCCCTCTTTAGGCATGTTATATTTTATTTGTTATGCCCCAGCCCCAATGACACTTGTTTATTGTGGATGATTTAAGTGCAGTATGGCTCCATCCATGTCTACCTGTAGAGAGTGGCATCGGCCAGCTGTATCGTGCCAGCATCAATTCTGTGGTATTGAGCTGCACTTTATGGTCAAGTTTCTCATTCGGACTGTCGTTGTTTAAAGAATTTGAGCGAATGACATGTCTGAAATTATGAGCCTGGTTCATGCAATTCTTCCTTTAAGCGCAATGTCTTACTATTTGGTCAAGGATAGTTTAGTCAGAGTTGAATAGTATTCAATACTTTAAAACATGGTTATAAGTTTGACCACTTTATGTTAGTAATGGTAAACGGCAGGTGTATTGTTTACAAATGTAAGATCTTATTTTGATATGATATGAGTAATTTTGTCTCTTTAGTACTATACTAGAAGCTGTTTTTGTTGTTAAAGAACACATTTATCATGCTTTCCATCCATCACGCAGTGCCTGATTGTACAGATATGATACAAATTACACTTTGTTTGCACTAAAAACTCATAATGGGCATCGTTTGGAATTTAAGTTGTGTCAATTTCTCACTTAATCTCAAACCATTGCAAATATTTTGGCAATTTTCTGTTTTCGTCCTGAGATTAATCGGTATTTAAAATTAATATTTAAAACTTTAAATACTTTAGATTAGGAAGACCGCCCGGGTTTATAAAGTTTACGCTGAAACGCCGCAAAGTATTTTGTGCACGGAGTTTTATCAGCAGCGGAATACCTTTGGAAATTGCAATTATTATTAACTATGGAGAAACGTCTTCCCAAAATTAATATAACGGAGGTAAAGTCATATGACAGTAGTGAGGACGAAAATAGAAATTTCGTCTTTCATAAAACGGCCAATTTCAGAAGTAATACAGTGGACTCGTTAATCAAAAGGTTTTTTCGAAAATCCGAATTGAAAACAAGATCGCTATCCGCTCCAAATCTATCCAAATGTTCTTTCCTGACACCTCCAGCTATGCATGGATACAGAAATTCTACAAGCGGGAATCATTCACACAGAATGCATGCTAAAGAAAATGAATATAATATTAAGTGGTACAACGAGAATTCACTGATTGATCGAAAGCTTGTTTCCTTTGCTAACGATAAAAGTATTGTACAGAAACACTGTAGCCAGTTAAAAACGGTGTGGAGTTAGACATGTCAGCAAAGAAAGCCTTGATATAATATATTTGTACTGGATACCTTGGACGAGATATTGTATTGGCATAGTGCTTACCACACTGTCCGTTTACTACTTATCTTTGAGCCTTCAAAAGGATTAAGACACACTGAAGACATAAAGAATCCTTCACGGTGTGGTATCTGGTAATTTACTAGTCCTATCTTTAACTTGTGGAGTACACAGACAAACGAACTGTCCTCTCGTATATTAGGTTACAATCATTTCCCATCACTTCCTTTAATGGATGCCAACGTCTTCAGGTGTTCTTGGCAAGATCTAGACTATCACACTAGGAGATACACGTCTTGTCTCGAAAGAATTAGGCCTCATGCTATTTTATAGAAGATCAGATGTCAGTGCCGCAAAGCATGAGAAACAGGACAACTAATTATTGACCCGTTATTCTTTAAGTTCACTGAAGATACACATGACGAATGGAAACTCTGCAAGGTGATTTTTGTTGTCGCCACCTCGTC
>JANTCA010091466.1:0-13116 GCA_024741275.1 Chironex yamaguchii
CCACAAACATTGCAGCATTGTGTTTCTGGCTGTTCCGTACATCTGAGTGAGGGTAGATACAACTGGCGTCATGATTCTGTTCTCAAAATAATAGCTGATTTCATTCAGTCTTCAAGTGAAGGTCTTTCAGTCTTCTGCGACATTGATGGTTTTTGATCTCCCAACACTGATTTTTGGTCACGAGCTAAGACCAGACATTATTATCAGAAAGGAAAATTGTCTGGAAGTTATGGAATTAACAGTTGGGTTTGAAACAAATTTAGCATATAACTTCCATCACAAATCAAAGAAATATTCAAAAGTATGTGAAGATGTGAATAGGGATTACAAAGTCAATTTTATCAGTCTTAGTATGAGTGCGATTGGATGTGTAATGAAAGTAAATAGTTTATGTTGCAGGTTGAAAATGTTGACTATTTGATAAGAAAAATGATTGGATGTATTATTAGGACCTCATGCTATATATTCCTTAGAAGTGATAAGTTATGGACTAATCCTGAACTTTTAACTTGGTAATGATTGTAATTGAAGTCTGACTTATGTCATATATACCTCAAATATGACACTTGTGACAGTATGTGATTGTATTTGAGACAATAGTAGATAATAAATTGGAAGTTTAAAAATGATGATGATGATGATTATTATTATTGTTATTATTATTATTTTTAGTAGTAGTAGTAGTAGTAGTAGTGGTAGTAGTAGTAGTAGTAGTAGTAGTGGTAGTAGTAGTAGTAGTAGTAGTAGTAGTAGTAGTAGTAGTAGTAGTAGTAGTAGTAGTATTGTCATTTTGATGCAGACAATTTGAGACGCCCTATGTACATATCCATCTATATCTGTGTGAGTTCCTTACCTGTGTAAAAGAATCCTCAAACGGATTTATAGCACTGCAAATTTCGATAGATTCTATTGATCTCTAACAAGACTTGATCCTTTTCTGAGTTTGATAGGTGCGCGTGTAAAATTGAGATCTTGAATTACTTACGCACATTCAAGTGTAAACGAGCTAACTGATCGTTTTGTTGTTGCTGACAAGAGTCCGCTTCCTTGTACTATTGCACCTCCATAGATATCCACATGAATCACTTGCCTGTGTAAACGTCTTCCCAGAGATCAGTGTTACTAAATAATTTGTATACAACCGGTAAAATGGGTGTAAGCGTGTGCAAATTGAAGACCTTGATTTATTCACGTGTTCTTTGTGTAAAGGAGCTCAACGGTAGTCTTGTTGCAGACAGGTTTGGATGTCCGTGCAGTGCCACTATTAACTATTCATGTAATCCATTTTTTGTGTAAACGTATTCGCAAAGACAAATGTTGCTCGGAACCCCCGCTAAATTTCATCAGATTCTAACGATTTATGCACCACATATAAAACTGCTTTTCCTCTTACGAAATGGATAAGTCCGAGTGCAAAACGGAGGTCTTGATTTTTACACCTGTAGCATTTCGTTAAAACAAGAACACAATGCTTCTTATTTTGCTGACTAAATTTACAGAGGTCAATATTGCTTCGAAAACCCTTGAAAATTTTCAACAGAATCTAGCTATTTGTGTACAACTGAGTTAAAACTGTTGCACATTTTCTAATTGTCTCGCAAGACAATTTCAACAGACCACATTCAGAGTCATTGTGAAGTATTACCCTATAGTTACGGTACCCGAGACCACACAATAGGATACATTAATTCTATTTTGTAACTCGGTCATAAATGTAATGTAACTAAGCCGAATTAGAGAGTACAATAGCAGATTTTCTACACTGAGTGAATTTATTATGTTGATTCTTAATTTTATCTTTGGTCACCTGAGTATCAGTGTTTGTTATTAAAATAGTGCCAAGGAAGACGACACAGGTAGGAGAAGTTTTTGTAATATTTGACACAAATCCCTATAGCTGATAGCGCTAAGTCATCGAAATGTAACATGATTCAATTTACTTTCTACAATTTGTATGCACTCAAAAACTGATGTAAGTATGATAAATAAATGGCATTATAATATTCTAGTCGAGAAAGTGCCATGTGAAACATAAAACTTCCGCCCTGTTGGAGAAGAAAACGGTCCATCTTCTCATTCAAATTCACAATATTCTGTCTCATGAATAAGGCTTTGATGGTCTAAGACCCGCGGATGGGGCGTTCTCTTCTTCAACAGTGTGGCAAAGTAATGAATTTTATGTTTCATTATCAATATGCTAAATTTTATGCGAAAGTGCCATGTGAGTTGACAAGGGGCTATTATTGATCATTTCCATAGCAACAGGAGCCAGGTAGGATACCAAAACAATAGCGGTTGCTAACCGTGAAACCATTCGAATGCAATTCACCCAATATGGCTGCAGAATGGAACACTGTTGACAGCATGGTGACATAGGAAGAAGTATAAATCATGCCAGGAAAAAGAGAAAGGCGACCACAATCAGACGATGTAAGTGTTATTATATGCATCATGTTGTAATCAGCATTTGGAGCCTTTTTAAATTACGCGATTTTCTTTGAACTGAACTGAAGCTGTAGTTGAACAGCGCTGGTTTAGGCCAGTCTGCTTCGAACATATCTTTGCCTTAAAGTTGTTTTGAGAATTACAAGTGATCTCGATGCGATCGTCACTTTAAACCCCGCTTCCTTAGCTCACGCGGCGTGTCGTTTTTAGATGCTAATGTTAAGAAGGTCGCTGCTTTCAATAACAAGACGAGAGCCGTGTTGATTGATATAATTTGATCTCATCATCATGACAGGCTAACGTCAGGCCTCTTGCTTACGTCGTATTAATTTGATTTTACCATACCAAGCACTTGTTTATGAGTTTATGCGTCTGATCTCGTAATCCTAATTTGACATTAAAATCAGCTTTTTACTATGATTTATCGATTTGCCATCTATGACCCATACTTTGAAAACAGCTGCTGGATAGCAAAAGTAGAAGTCGCTTGGAATTATTTATATCCACTACAATGAAGACTTACCGGCTTACTTATTTAGCTGTAGGTGTTATCAATGAACTGCCATCGACTTATTACCATCTGCTCAGTTAACTCAAAAGAAAATCAGGGCAAACAAGCTATGCGTATTAATATTTTAACCGCTTCTATTTTGCGGTAGCATGATTTAGATGCCACTGGTATCCCGTTTGTTTGTTATCCATCGAGTTTCGCTTTAAACAAACAAATAAGTACTTGTTTAAAGGATTGGTCAGTACACTGCCAATTAACCTTTGTTAATGACTTCAAAATGTGTGTAGTCTGTACCATGGCTATGAAAAACTGGTATTCATATTCGTGTTATTAAATATAAGAAGCATTGTCAATACTGCTCCATATTTGTAAGAGGTATAATCCGATTGACATCCTGACTGTGGTCTTTTTGACTTTTTTGACGATTGACATCCTGACTGTGATTTTGTGGATTATGTATTCATGCTGTTTTCGTTAATCTTGTTATTATCATATGATCATCAGGTTCCTGGTCAATACCTGTTTTCATGGCTACAGTTTGAAAGTCAAATGTACCTGGTAATAAATGAACTCTCCGCGACTTGTTAGCCAATGAGTTCCGAAATTTAGTTATGGTTTGGATAATTGATCTTAGCAGAATTCAGTCCTAAAGATCACAAATTGCAAAATTGCTTGACCATGTCCCCTTTCGATCCCCCAGACACCACACCTGGGTAACTCCATCGTAGCTAAAGCTACATTTCAAAGCGAGACCAGGGTCGTATTGCGTTAATTGGTTGTCCAGTCAGATCTCAGTGGTGTACATTGTCAATTATTTTGCAAAGGTGGGAATCATATGCATAAAAAATCAAGTCATGGAATTTTGTTTTCCTGAAAAAACTAAATTGGTTACACAGGGGTGAGAGCAAATCTCAAGGTGGAGGGTGACTAGGTCAATTTTTGTGAAAAGCAAAATAAAGTTGTACTTCTAAAGGCATCATGCAAAATCGGCTTGCAGAGGACAAATAATAGATTTTATTCTATATAAAAGAGTTTCATCCCCCATTGACCACCCCTTTTACACAAGTCAACAAATAAGTCTTGTCGCAATTGGTTGTAGCTTGAGGTAGTAATGTTATTTACACTGTAGCGGTGTGCCTGAAGCCAATCAGCTGTGGTTATGGTTACCACTGCTACTGTTAATTTCTAAACAATCAAGTTCTTGTTCAATACACAGTCAAAACGTCTACTGTGTAAAAAGTGGAATCTTGAGACATGCAAAAAGGCCTTCTCCAATGAATGAAATGTGGTACAGTACTTGTTGGTAGGCCTATGTTCTTGAATCAACATAATATAATATTGGCATACCAAGTGCCATATTTTGTCATTCATCCAATCACGAACAAAAAATTCCTCCTCGAAATCCATGAACTGCATAATTATCTGGTGTTCTGTTGCAAAGTATCTGGTCATGTTTGAAAGTAAAATAGGTAACATTAGAATTATAGCATATATAGAGGGCAAAAACTTAGTAACATCAAAGTAAGATACGCCATGTGTGACTAAAAAGATTGAAAAGAATATATGTACCTCTTGAGGTTAATTTGATCTCAACAGCATCACAATTCTGTTTTGTGCAGGTTGTCGATATTCATATTTTTGTCGTCCCTTTGGAATTATGGATTGGAAAGTATAGGACGGCATATAATAATGCAGTTCTCCAGTCAACATCTGCTGGATTTATAAGGTATGCTCTATACATTTTTTAATTTGACAACAACCATCACTAGTATATAGCTAGTTCAATTTGATCCATGTTAATGTTCATTCCAGTTTTTGTAATTTACATGGAAGAGGATTTTAAACCAGAGATGATACACTATTGTTAGAACATTAGTTGTTTAAAAGTACAGTGTGACCTAATGCCATTACTTTTTAACACAAAAATTACAGATTATTTCTGACAAACCCTGTCAAAAATGCTCTCATTTTTGTCACAAGCTGCAGACAACTTCCGAAAATCTTTCTAATTTCAACTTCCTAATTTTTATTTCAAAAGATGTTGGTTAATAGTTTTCAGGACATTTTGCAAATTCTCTTCTATTTTTCTGTATAGTGTTGTGAACAGTCTGAAAGGTAGAATGAAAATTTGCCTTAAAATTGATGTGTAGCGTTAAACCAGGTGTAATTTTCAAACACTATCATGAATAAAGTATGAGAAGAAGAGGGAGACCCAAAAAGAACTGGGTGGAGTGATTTCAAAGCAAGAACAAATTAAAGTTGAGGACTGCATTATTATGGAAAGGGACCATTAAGAGTTATGGAGGAAGAACATGAAGAAATGCAATTGCTCCAACGGTCAAACAGAATCATGGGAAAAGTGTAACCTAACCAACTTAGTTCTCACAATTTGAAAACTGTTTGCCTTATGTATCAGTAGTTCACTGAAACCTTGATTTAAGATCTGCAAAGCAGATTAGTATTACCTTAAGAGTTGCTTATAAATACAAATTCTGTGTTAGTACTTCATGGAAATTCTTTATGATAGTAAGTACTTTGCTAAGGACAGTGTAAGACACATTCCTACAAAGCTCTTGTAAAAGTCTGTGTTGCCTCTCTTGGTATTTGTGTAAAGTACTTAATAATGATCCAAATAAAAAAGAATTTAATTGAGAAAGAATATTGAATATTAAATAATAGTATATATTATATGTATGTATGCATATGTCACGTGCTCAGTTGTCTATGTTTATTAAATATATATCAATCATAATCAAATCTATGCATGTTAGCTATTGTGTAAATTGGCTCTCAAGAGTCTCTGAATGGTGGTGAAGAAAGCTTCAGGTAAACATTTCCTCTGGTACAAACAAATTCATGTTCCCGTTTCATACTGCGTGAGTAACTCAATAAAAGTTACCTTGACACAAAATTTCTATCATCATGATAACATAATATTTGCGTAATAATTACTAGTGTAGGAGTAGTCAAGAGGCAGTTGCCTCCCCTCAGAATCGAGTAGATGAATTGGTTCAAAATCTGAAGCAAGACAATAAATTTGTCCTCAAATTGACCAATTTTTATTGAGATGATAGAGGACCCCTGTGCCACATGCTTCAAAAATTAATATCTACACACCATTAGCTTTTACATTTCAGCATCAAGAGTTTGGATTATATAGAACACTAAATGCACACAAATAAACTGACTATAGTAGAAATACTGTTTATAAAGCAAGTGTATAATCAATAATTTCTCTAAATATGCATCCTTAATTGATATTGAGTTAACTGCCTGAGATTTGGGATAAGCAGACATTAGTTTTTGAAAGCATACAAATGTGCCAAATCTTGCATATTTTGCTGACACCATATAACAATTGTATAGGTTTTTACAGAAGATTCTGGATCAATTTAAACTTCAATACTTGGCATGTCCTCTCATAAATTGTAAAAAATCCATGCAAATTTTCATAATTTGCGTCTGTAAACCAGCTTTCCATGGAACTGTATTATATCTTTTTAAAAAAGTATAAAGATTTACTTTCTCATGTGAACGTTGAAATATTTGACACAGTAGTCAGGGATCAGATTGTATTGAAGCATGTGGTCAAAAGCAATATAACCGATTTTAAATATTTGGTATATGAAAAATACTGATATGGGACACAATTTAGCAAAAAGATGCTTTTCTAGTTTGTGGTGAGATGACAAGATAAAAGGCAGCAAACTTTAATGGCTTTGATCAAATATTTTATTGTTGTCATTGTAAACTGTGATATAAAGCTACATTTGTGGTTCATTGTTTTTTCAATATCTAAAGTGAGACAGGTGTTAATTGTGTACAAGCATAAGTAAGAATATAGTTGCTCATTGTTTTACCCTTGTTTCACATTTTAGTGAAATTGCTGAATCCTGCTAAGCTTATTAAAACAGGTGTCTTATTTTAGGGTTCCAGCTGAGCATCCTCTTTCAAAAATTCGAAATTCAGTTAAAGAACAGCTTGAGTCTGATGTCATTGCTGAAGAGTTTGTATTTCTGCGCAGTGTTGGAAGATGTTTGGCAGTTGTAAGTATTTTGTTTTTTTCAAAATACAAATAAAAGTTTTGTTTTATCATGAAGTAATGACTTAAATAAAGAATGGATGAATGGGAATACAGCAGTGTTAACATTTAGTCAATCCACTATAGTATGACAACAATCTTACAAGTTGAGTCCACATCACAACAGAGAAAACATCATTGGCGAGAGAAGGTAACAGGAGCCTACTTCCCTATCACAATCAAATACATTTAAAATGAGTTTGCTCCAAACTGCCTTCTAGTCACCATTACCTATGACTTTAGTCCAACATGTCTTCTAGGCTTATTATTTTGTTCTGCATGCTTCTTTGTTTGTATCATCATTATCATTAACAACAGCATTGCTGTCATCATTGCTCATTATCATCTGCATTATTATCATCAACACCATCACCTTCATTTTCATTCATATAGTCATTACCTGTTCATGTCTCAACAATTTTAAATCTTGCGAGTCTTATGTTACATTTTTCATTTCTCTACTCCAAGTTGACAAGTGCACGAGGAAGGAAACATAATCCTCTCTGTTGTTTTCTTTGTCATTTGCTGCAGCACATTCATTCTCATTGTGGCTCAATAATATTATCCTTCTCTCTCTCTCTCATCCATATTGGTGTTGTTGATAACCAGTAAACATTATTTTTGTCAATTTCCAGTTGTAAGTCTCTTATTATGAGGCTAGGCAGGTGGTTGATGATGTGAGCCCAACCATTGCAAAGATCTAGAAACAAGAGGAGTAGTGAAACTGGAAAGGATTTTTTAAAAAGGGATGCTAGTTACATCCAGTTGTTGTTGTCATTGTGTAGCGTCAGAGTCATTGTAAGATCTTGGCAGAATCCAGCTGGGATTAGTATCATGCTAAATTGAATCACTCCTTCCATCAACTGTGACATCAAATGATGCTTTCAGGACTGGTGTTATCTCTGGAACTTAGTGTTAGTGGAGAGGTCCCCACCTGTTCCTCTGCCAATCCTCCTTGTTTCCTTTCCTGGGACCAGACAGTTGTGGAGTTGGTTACATCCAGTCATCCACAATGGCAACCCTTGATTTATGATACAGCCCATCTGCTGACTACAGTTAATTACAGCATTGTTTCAGGTTATGATGACTAAAGTGATGATGATTGTTGATGAGGATGATTATGCTAATGGTGATAATGATGAAAGCAAAGATAGTGATGGTGTTGATGGTAATCATGATTATTATGATGATTTTCATATTGTTTGTAGTTACTATGATAAATACAGTGATGATTGTGATGAAGGTACATGATTCTGATGGGAAGTCTCTCATGGATTCTGCCCTTCCTAACTTAAGAACAGTTGAGGATCAAAAAGTGATATCAAAGATTTTGTATAATCAATTAAAATTTATTGTTATGGGCATTGGATGAGCTGTCACAGTAAATGGAAAGCCATCGGTCAGAAATATATTATAACTGTTGCAGCTCAATGGCATTAACAGGTGTTTTTCTCTGCATCTTGCTACACAGAGCAAGGAAGGTCCTTGATCCTATTGCTGGCATCAGAATTCCTTGATCATGTTACTGGTATCTGTATTCCTAATTATAAACTGAGTTACTTTAGGAAGTTTGTGTACATCAGTTAATTTATTTTTAAAGGGTCTTTTTTTGTATTTTTCACTGGTTCAGCAAAAATTAGTTAAAAAGGCAGCTGGCTTGATAGTGAGATTGACAAAGAAAAGTTGTATAGGAATTTACTGAATTCCTATTTGTGCAATGTGGCGTAGCAAATGAAATTTGTGCAAGTCTCAATAATGTCGATTGTTGAACCATCCATATCACAAAATAGTATTGGAAATAAGTAGCAAAGCATATTTTTGAACAAACATTATACTGCCCGATGCAACTGACTACAGCAACAAAACAACTCTGTACACATGCAAACCGCGAGAGATACTGCCTCCTTTAAAGTTTAAATTAAACACTTCAACAAAGAACTTCTTTGAGGACTAGAAGCACACCAAGACTGAATTAACCACTTGTGCACATGCTCCATATAGTCCCTAGACCTGACAATTGAATGCAGGGGTGGATTTAGGGGCTTTTCTGGTTTCAGGACCCCCCCTTTGCCATGTTGATATTTTGTTGGATAGAGTTTAAAAGAAAGTATGTCAATGCCACTGTCTTAATTTGGGAACGTTCAATAATTATGTGACCATGATATGATGGTAGGTAGGTGTAACCTTATTGGTTACGACTGATTATGATAAATATGTGTGATAGGTCTTTACATTAGCCATTACGTTACCCTGTATCTATACATAACCATTTGAAGAATTAGTTCAAATTTGGACAGAAAATGAGGAAAAGTAACTGATAAAAACTTTTGTACCGTACTTATACTAATGATATTTCATCATCAAGCCTTCTATTGATTTTGAGGGAGGTCTCATTTTAACGGTCGCACTGGAAGGATTAGCGAAACTTCCTTGCTGCCTTTATTCTTAAAACATAAAGATTAGGTTTTTCATGATAAATTTTTGGTGCGACCTGGGCCAATTTCCATTATGCACGCATTGTTTTCGAGACAAAAGCCACTCCGCTACGCGCGGAAAGTAAAGTTCCTCCCAGTGGGAGACATATAGATGGCGTGATGGCGCTTCTTTCGAATTGCGTATTCGTTTGAAAGACACTTTTGGCGCCAAAACTGAACATTAGAGTATGAGAAATGCCAAGCTAACTACGAACTGCGTCCGACCAAAATGGATTTGAGACAGTACTTTCTACATGGAGGAAAGAAAAGAAAAACCATTTATGATGATGAGTTGTTTTGTCCTTGCTTGTCTTAATGCACGCAATCAGTTGCCTGCAGCAGTAGAAGGCATTTAGGCTGGTCAGTCAGCTAGTGAGTTGAGGCTTGGCTAGGCTTCTTTTGTCGGCCTATATTATTTTCATATCTCTTGTTGGTTTATATAATTTTCAAAGTTCAATGGTCCAGAAAACTTCTTATGCAAAATGCTGAAGAAAGCCCGCATTCAATTCAATTCATACTTGCAGGCTTTAAGGAAGTTCAAGGAGTAATTACGATGATATTGTACTTGCAGATGACAAAGGCAGCTCTCCCGATGAAGGAACATTGAATTCTGTGGATGAAACAATAATTTCTCACGATGAAACATTAGATTCTTCTGATGGTTCCGATGACGAAGGATTTGATTCTGATTGCTCTGGTGATGAAAGAATGAATTCTAATGATGAAAGAATTTTGAGTGATGATGATATGTCTGACGTTAAAGAAGATAATTGTAGCAACCCCAACATTACTGAAGCGGCTAAATGGTCAGATTTAAGGTTAACTCTCAATCGTAAGAGTAAACTTGGTAAAGATGAGACATATTTCTTTCTTAAGTACCATTTTGTACCTGATGCAAAGTACAAATTTCCAAAAAATGCAGAGTATGGGAAAATGAGACGTTGTCATATTTTCGTGAATTAGATTGTGGATTGGTTTATTCGGAAAGTCTTGATGCTGTGCTCTGCAAATACTGTGTTTTATTTGATAACCAGCCTGAGGAACATGGTCCTTTTGTTCGGAAAGGATTTAGCCTCTAGACCAAAGCAAAACAGAATTTCAACGGACATTTCAAAGGAATCACCACAAACAAAGTTGAATCTAAAGGCTTTGGTATTAAGAAAAAACGTCAAAAGCATCCAAAGGGCTATGTGTCGCACTTGAATAAGAGAGAGAAAGCTGAGGCTTTCCTCCAAATCTACAATGGCAAACAGAAAACAGTTCCATTACTATTGGATAGTCAAAGAGCAGATATTTTTGAAGAAATGTTAAGGTATTGGAATCTCTAATTAAAGTTACCCGTTTCTGTGGAAAGCAATGTGTGGCTCTTCGTGAACATCGTGACAGCAGGGTGGACTGCGAAGAAATTTTCGCAAGTTACTGCAGCTGTGTGCAGAATTGGGAGATTCAACCCTTGCAAAGCATTTAGAAAGAACACTTCAGGGCAATGTTCTTACACATCCAAAACAATCCAGAATGAGATTATTGAGGCTTTTGAGCATGAGATTCGAGGTGAGATTTTAGCGGAAGTAAAACATACTAACTTTTTAAGTGTGATGGCTGACTGACGAAAGCACAGACGTGTCAAACAAAGAAGCAGCCAACAATTTATCTTAGAATGTTGATGAAAACGACAAAATTCACGAAGAATTTATTGAATTCGTTCATTGTGACAGTGGGATAACCGGCGGTGCTTTAGCAGATAAAATTGCTAACAGTATGAACGACAAGCATGGACTGAATATGAATGGACTCCGAGGGCAATGCTTTGACGGTGCCAGCAATATGTCAGGCAGTAAAAAGTGTACCGCAGCAAGAATCACCAAAATATATCCAAAAGCCCCTTATACTTGGTGGAACGCACACAAACTGAATTTGTGTGTAGTAGAAAATTATGAAAATCCAGTTGTCCGAAATATGATTAACATATCTTCAGAAGTTGATGTCTTTTTCAACTATTCTCCCTCCCGGCAGAACATTTTGGAGAATATAATTTAAGATCATTATACATGACAACGACAGGGCAATGAACTAAATTAAATAAATCAAAGGGCAAAGAAAAAGAAACTGAAGCTTCTGTGCAAGACAAGATGGGTGGAACGTCATGACCCATATGCAACATTTATCGAGCTGTACGTGCCACTCATTGAAACACTAGAATATATTGGCGAAATTGCAAGAGATTTTACAAGAGATACTGTTTCGAAAGCAGCAGCTTATCTTAGATATCTCACAGACTTTGAATTCATTATCACTCTAGTGTGTACCAAACATTGTCTGGAAATTAAGAAACCAGAGGTCCGTGGAGGTCGGACGTGTTTGCTCTTGCTCTCTTGTTGTTGAGAGCTGCCACGTTTTAAATATGTATAGCTTTAGAGTTTCTTCATAAAGAGTTTTTTATGTAAATAAAAGGACTCAATCTTATGAAAACTTTGATACGGACTTTACAACACATTTTATGGAATATTTATCAACGTATTTCAATTCATATTACCTTTGCACCAAGTTGGAAAGTGATACAGGGATGTTCTCATTACCAAATGATAAATCTATTATTTGAATGATTACATTGGAAAGTTTCACTTCTTCGGATCCTAAATATGCACATGGAGAGGGGTGTAATTATTAGTATTAGTATTTTAATCTTGCTATTCTGCTATTGAGGAAAGTAATTAAATCATTCTAGGTCATCTTCTTGCCTTCTATCCCTGCACAAAATCGGACTTCTTGGCTGCTTTCGAGTAAACACTTTGCTATGTGGAGAATTTGATTTTGAATGGATACAACAATAACTTATTCAGCACAATGATCAAACAAACACTAAAGAATTTAAACTCAAAATTCCAGAAAATCCCAGTACGTATCTCAACTCATTCAGAGACTACTCCAAAGAATAAACGATTACAGAGAAAGAACAGCAACAATATATGCATAAAAACAACACACCAATCGTTTTAATTATCCAAAATATTTAAATTTTTGCTTATGGAACTAAAAACAAAGCGCTTCAGCTCAAAGACTACATGGTTGAACACAATCTCGATTTTCTGGCTCTGACTGAAACATGGCTACAATGTGACGATGAATCCTACACACGAGACCGTTGTACAAGGGGATACATATTTCTCCATGTACCGCGAATGTCAGGAAGAGGCAAATTCACAGAATGAAAGCATCATAATTATTGTGATTTATCGCCCACCCCAATCTAAACAAAAAAACTTAAATACAAAGGTTTTTTTGGAGGATTTTGCATCACTGATGGAAGAACTTGTTACATCACCTGAGAAATTGTTGATTGCTGGTGATTTAAATCTGCATCTTGATGTAAACCAAAATCTTGACCCATCAAAATTTAAGACCATCTTAGATGTATTCAACGTTGTACAACATGTTGACAAACCAACCCATAACAAGGGATATATATTAGATGCCATCATCACGGCCCTCAGTCCCCAGCAGCTCTGACGGATCTCACTCGGGCAGGAAAGGGAATCTGAAAGGAGCAGAGGGTGCGAAAAATCCCTGGGTTAGGACAGACCACTGCCCTGGAAAACGACCTCGGA
>JANTCA010091467.1:0-13116 GCA_024741275.1 Chironex yamaguchii
TTAATAGTCAAGTGAGGGAAAAGATTAAGAGTCAAGTGAGGGAGAAGATTAAGGGTCATGTGAGGGAGAAGATTAAGGGTCATGTGAGGAAGAAGATTAAGGGTCATGTGAGGGAAAAGATTAAGGGTCATGTGAGGGAGAAGATTAAGGGTCATGTGAGGAAGAAGATTAAGGGTCATGTGAGGAAGAAGATTAAGGGTCATGCGAGGGAGAGTTCCGAGACTCAGGACGGAAGGATTGTTGTCAATTAGGTTGCAGTTGTCAAGGCTATCAAATATGACATCGTTGTTGTAAATAGTTTATATACACCTAGATTCATCGTTTTGGCATACTTCGATGTTTATCGATTCGTTTCGCACGCTACCTTTACACATGGGCAAAATCTACGATGCAAATTGAGAATTTTTTAATCAAATAAAGCTACACAGTTTCAAAACTCCCCGTACGGCCTTCCAAAAATGGCAGTAAATAACCACGAAGTCAAAGTCGGGCTTTTTGCAAGTTCGCGTTCAACACTCAGGGCTATAAGATTTGTCAGCTTATTCTGGGTAATTACGTTTCACATCAACTTTTTGATTAATCTAAGCTCACTGAGAAAGCGCTTTGCTGACGCAAGGTTGGTAAAGTTACAAATCGCACATTTCGTAGCTCGGTCCCCGAATCTCTTACCCCACCTACCATCCCTCTTATCAGTGGGTTCATTTTGGTGGGACATGCGTTCATATTACTCTGATAATGCAAAGCGAAGTAAAAAATAAATAGATCCTGAAACAGTAAAACAAGTCATGAATAGCTGAAAGAAATTTCAACGCGAGATAGTTGGTGTTAAGTTAACAATTGCTGTTGTATGCTGATTGTGTACTTCATGGTTATCAATCGATAACTAACTAGTATGAGCTGTAATACTTATAATTGAACAATCTATTTGGGGTACAAAACTTGAAAACTCCCTTGAAAATTTGCGACATTCTTCCAACACTCCTCAGACTATAAATCGTCAGAAAGGAAAGTATAGATATCTGGCAACCTTTTTATATGAAACATAGCCTACCATAAACAAGAAAGGAAAAAGAGACAAAGAGAAAATGAAGAAACAAAGCATTATTGGAAGAGTACAAGTGAAAAAACGAACTCTTTCTGCCTACAGAGTACTGGTTTTCTTGTTTTAATGTAGACAGACTCCAATACACTTAGATGAAAGGGCGATCTAGCTGTGCCAATTATCCGAAAATTCTCATCTCTATATATTTTGGTGCATTCTGAATTTTCTAGTAAAAGTTGTCTTATGGCAGAATCGCATGTTTTGGCAGTCATTTTCGCCTTGCAAGCGCGAGAGGGCTGTTCTCCTGGAGGAATTGGTACTTTGTTGCCATGTATCTATACTTTTTATTTCTGATGATTCATACTCTGAAGAGTGTCAGACGAAAGAGGCTTTTAAATATGTTTATAGCGCAATGTCGAAAATTTTAAAGGCGATGTTATACCTATCGTGTCTTTAATATTTCCGCTGCTTTTAACTCGCGTCTTAACAAACAGAGATTCTAAACCCTAGGTGTCGTCAGCCATAAACACAACAAAACGAAAAGAAACTTACCAATTTCGGCAGCGGCGCGATATCTCCCGAGTTAATATAGAGCCCTTCAACAACCAAAAACCTTCTTGTTACAGATGCTTTTTTTGGATTCTGAAAAAAAACCCATCATTTTATAAAGAGACAAAAGGAAGAATAACTTATGACACGTGCAAAAAAATGAATCTGTGTGATTATGCTTCTTATATCTGTTGTTGTATTTCCATGAGAATTTGTGCATCCATGAAGGCATTTCTATCGCGGGTTGTGTATTCTGGTGGTTAGTGGAAATACATGATCAGGATTGCATGAAAGCGAATATTTCAAACGTCTGTACAACTCAGCACGGCAAGCATCAGGACTACTGTTGAAGAAATCTTGGTTCGAATCTCAGGTAGTCTGCCATACACCTTTAGTACTGCAGTTAACCCACTATGTCACGGTAACGGACTGCAACAAAAACACTAAAGTACCTCGTCGAAACATCACAGTTCTTTTGACGATATCACCCTGGTCTCCTTTTGTTAGCCACTTACTCTTTCAAAAAGTTTGTTAATAGCTAAGCACAAACCTATACTTTAAAACTTTAATACAATATCGATTGACAAGCCAGGTGGAATACGTATTCTACTAATAAATATTAGAATCAGGTTGATAATCTTCAAAGAAAGAGACATGACTTACCATTAAACTATTATTCCACCGTTTGTTAAAAAACTATTGACATCTTCAGAGAAATTAATAGACAAGACAACATTCCAGAAGTATATTAGCATTTTAGTACAACGCATCACATAAAGATAGAAACGCTTTTGACGGAAAGTTAGAATAATAGCTTATTAGTTAAAATAATGTCTCTTTTTCTGAAGATTATCAGCCTTGTTCTTGTATTCATTAGTGGATTACCTTCTTGTCCTTTTCAGCTTGATCTAACAGTTTATGCTCCAAATCTTCCATGTCGTTATGTTTAAACCAATAGACACGACTTCTTGATGCTCTGATTCCTTGTCGAATAGGTAGACTAACTCCATCATCACTAATTGAAAACGGAAGGAATGTTTAAGTTAGATGTGGCAGGATAAAGAGAAAATAGACAAACCAAGATGAAAATAATTTCTAAAAGTATACATCGACAGTCAGACATCCAGTAGTAGGGGTAGACGATTGGGTAGACCTTTCTGTCGATGGAGTACTTATATGGAGTTTATACACAAGGTGATAAATGGATGCCCTGTAGGGACAAAACAAATGCCACTTGTACAGTGTATACTTCAACGGACAGACACTCAATAATAGGGGTAGACGATCGGGGTGAATTACTAATAGTCTTTAGACCTTTCCTATCGAGCTGTTTAGCTCAGTAGGAAAGACATCAGATTTGCAGTCGTGAGACCCCGGTTAGATACCCAGGTGGTCATACTCGTACCTTACGTTCTGTTCCTTGTTTCTAAAAGCTACTCCAAATGGAGTGGGAGAAAGACAAACCCAGATACAAATCCGTAACGTTGATTGACCTACTAAAGGTACTACAGGACACCAGAAATCTCAGAAAAGATCGGAAATTCTAAAAGAAGTCGCTACAGCCACAAACGAATCACAGAAGAGAGCAATTATCAAAAACAGAAACAATACTGGAGAAAAAAAACCTAGACAGTAAACATAAATGACAGAAATCGCTCAACTGCAGGATAAATACAAATGTTGCAGCCACTCAAGAAAAGATGTACATGAATGGGGGATGATTTTGTAGTAAAGGCCAAATGGAAGGCCTAGTTAAAGAAAGAAGCCACTTACGTACCAAAAAATAACATCTGTCCTTTTTGAATATGCTGGAATGGCACTAGCAATGGTTGAGAAGCCATATGCATATAATATGGCCTCCTCTGTTTTTAAAAAGTCTGCTAATCTCTTTTCCAAATCAAGATGAACATCTAAACAAGATAATTAAAGTGGTCTCTGATCAATTACGATAAATACAAATTGAAACAAAAGGTACAAAGATATCTTAAAAGGTATGAAGTTCTTTATTGAAGTGTCTGCTCTACTGCACACAAAACAGGGGAAAAATAAACAAACTTCCATGGCCAAATCAACCATATTTAAAACTATGAAGCGAAAAACTAACAGCATCTGCTGCCAGAAGAATATTAGGACTAACATGGAAGATACTTTTGGGATCAATCTACTAGCTACGACTCTACCTTAAATCGAGATGATATTGCTTATATAAAGTGACATGGTAACATCAACAATGCATAAACCCTTTGCACGTTTATCTGATTATTTATTTAATTACTTACTTGCATAATATTGGTGCACTTTGAGCAAAGCAAACATAAATAAACATGCCAAACACAGATTAGCTTCCTCCTTCACAATATGACTGACACCTGAGCAATATTCAAAATACACTTCACTTTCAAAGAAAACATTAATTTGGTAGCCAAAGAAAAACAATGATACCTATTGTTCCATAAAAACCACGTGGTCCACATGTGCCTACACCATACTTCTTTAGCGATTTCACAGCAGATTCCTGGAAATGCGTGAACACATCAATTAGATACAGCCAGCCACTGATCTTGGCACACATGAAAATTGTGACTGTAAAATGTCACAAAATTTATTCTTGTTTTCAAAACAATTCTAATTGTTCTACAACACATACATCTGCTCCAACAGTATATATTGAGAGTATTCAGCATGCTTTAAAAAACACTGCTCCGAGATTCCTATTTGTGCCATTGAGTGAGCATTTCTACAGCCACAAGTAGGAAGCAAGAAACATAAAATCTGTGTTGGTAAATCTCCGTTTCGTTTGCAAACATATAGAAAGCATTACTACTAAATCACAAGAAGCATACACTTGTTATCTCAATATTAATTGTCCCTCGTGGGGCACTGCTGTAGCTCCCATGTAATATGAAAACAATTTTTATCTTTCATATTTGTATTAGGCAATTAAAAATGCAAGTGAGATATATACTCATTTCAGCAATTACCCTCATGGGTGACATCACCTTCCCTATTAATGCAAAAACACAAGAACAATATGGAAGAAACTAATTACTGCTTTAACTTTCCAATAATAAGCTGTGGTGTATGCATTATGCAAATATCAGAAATTAGACTGAAACATTGGTTAATACCACTTTTTGGCCATGAGTGGGAAACTTAGAACTGTTCTAGTCTATTTTCAGTCTTACCTTCAGTATTAGTAAGTAACAACATTTTTCTTTTCTAGGACATGTTTGCTCATGGATGCTGTTGCCTTACACATATAGATTAATGTTAGAGTGGCAGCACTAGAGTGAAGATTTGACTCAATAGGTGATAGCAGGTTGGCACATAAGCTAGTATTATAAGGTAATTCGGAATAAAGTAGTCAGCTTAGAAATGCTTAGCAACGCCTGTCATGGGCTGAAAACAGGCATTCAGATTTGCCATCAATGCATAGGCACAGTAAAATTTACTGCAATCTTTAACGAAAATACCGAGTAATTGAACTTGGCAATATGCTAACAACATGCATTGTTAGCAGTGTGATTCATTATTATCAACATAAGTCAATTCACACAATTAAATTATTTACAATTAAGATTAATACATGCATAAAAATTAGAGCTCATTTCTTGGTAGCTTTTACGCATTGAAACATAACTTTCATGCACATGTTTGACACCTTGAGTAATTGTTCTAGCAAGTTTAACATATATTAAAATGTTTTCTGTTAGTGTAAAACAGATGGTTCCTTTCAAATGAAATAGTAAAAACAAAGTGAGTACAACAGGCTAGCCCCACTTAATAAATATATCATGCATTAATATTGAAAACTGTGATGCAAAAATATTAAGCTATTCTAAATAACCGATCACCATGAAATCCCTACATTCAACTACAATGAAGTTAGGGTTACCTTTGCCTCCAAAAAAATCTTGCTTCAGCTAAATGTTATAAAGTGGCATACCAAATTAATAAAAAGGTAAAAAATCCATCCAGTGCTTTGTAATATAGCTTAAGCTCGTTTCCCCATAAATTTTTTCCCCCTACACGATGTTTTGCATAAAAGCCAACATTGGAAAAACAGTCTTGGTATGATCTTTGCAATCCATAATCTCCTCAGACTGGAATAACCCACACCACTATCTGTCAGCCATATACATCATGGAAACTTTATGCACCTTGCTCAAAAGTACAAGCTAGAGAAATTTTCTTTCCATACAAACTCATAAGTATCTAACTATAGACAATACATTTTCACTATGTCAAACTGTCTTTACATCTATTAAGCTTTATGGCAACAATTAAAAGGGAAAAGTGAAGGTTCAATGAAATTGGACCATTACAAAAGTAGAATACCCAGTTACTACACTTGTGACAAGTAGCAGATTGACATAGCAACTGCTAAACCTAACTACAATTAAAGATCTTTTTTCAGGTACAACTTAACAACTTGGTTTAACTAATTGTAGTCTTTACATCACTTGTCGGAACGTAAACTAAAAACCTTATTAATAGCTGCATACTCCAAATATTGACTCCCCTTCCTCTAAAAATGCATGCCCATGAGACATATCAACCATTTAATTCATCAAATACAAATTCAACTATATTAGCAAATGGAAATGAAAAAAATGATATCTCAATACCAATGCCATTATGATACCTCAATTTGTTTATTTCCAACAAATCCTAAGAAGTTGTATGTGGCAAGGTTTAAACATTCTCTTCCATTAACTGTTATTCTTGTACCTGGCTTACTAAATGCATAAAATGAAAAAAATTAAGAGCAATAATTTGGCAATGACATAAAAGATTCTGAGAATCAGAGGGAGTTACATACCAAGGAACATTCAAAATTCAATGGAAAATGTTATAAATTCTTTATGTACAGCACAAAGGCAATTTTTAAAGCCTCAGGACTTTCAGTTTAAAATGAGCCTATGACTAAGATACGCTGGCACATGCAATACAGAATCGAGTACCATTTTCCTAAATTCATAAACTATTCTTTTGGTAAAGTATCTCTGTAGATGAGAAGGGAAATTCATGACAACTGTATTTGATGTGTTATCTTATACTTCAGCAAACATGCCTGCGACATTACACCAAACATGACACTGAAGATACATTGGTGTGGGGTGTTATAATGACTAACAGATTTTAAGACAAACTTCCGGTCTAGGTAAAAATCAAGTACACTTTTTAATAAACGTTGAAGATGGCATTAGTGTTTTGGGCATGTATGAAGACCGGATTTTAAAACTAGCTATAAAAATTAAAGTAATCCAGATATATTTTAAATGGTGAGCCTGGGTACACCTTTAAAAATCTGCAAGTATGTGTTCAATAATGATTTATGTGTCAAGTGAATTCATCAAGAGCTTGTCCTAAATCAAGCTTGGGTGAAATCTGCTGTTAGATGAAAATGACAACCCTTTGCATGGATTATAATAAACACTAAAACAATACTGCTACTGCTGCTGCTAAGAATTATGACACATGATGATGATCATGTTGATGTTGATGATTTTATCAGCAATCTCACAAGCACATCCACATTTTAAATGTTCTATATCCTCCACGGTTTCTCTTAAGACTTACTGCATAATTTTAACTGAATTGTCAGTCTCGTGTAGGCTTGTATTGGTAATTTGATGAACAGGTTTACAAAATGTAAAGATTCCAAGTCACGGTTTTTCTTATCTCTTACACAGATAACTAAATGAAACCAATATTCACAAGCATCATATGGCATCGTTTAAGGCTTTGATAAGGATGTTAACGCCAAAATGTATATGGGAACACGGAAGCAAACAGCACCATATTTCGTACAAAGTTAAGAATTAAAGTGAAAGATGAAGAATAACAAGATGGATAAATAAATTGTGGTCATTATAAGCAAAGCCAAGCCAATAAACCAAAAACTGACATACATGTTAGTATTGGAGTGCTCGCTTTTCACCATGTCAGATGAAAAGAATTTTGAATGCCTTACATGTCTATACAGTGCTTAAGGCAATTTTTATGACAAATATAAACAAATAAATGTACTTACCCATGGACAATATTGGGCTTTTTAACATAATCTGGAATCTTTTCATCTGGTACAAGTGGTTCTGGTTCCCATTCTTCAATTAACTTATCTTCTTCCTAAATAAGGAAATATAAAATATAAAAATGTGTGGAAGACAATGGTTGCCTTGAACATTTAGTTAGTTCCAATTCATGTTTCTTATCTCTACTTTCTTTACTGACAATTCATGCTCCACGTAGTGTCAGATGAAAAAAAGATACCACATAAAGATTTTCAAGACAATGGTTGTGATAAATAAATGCACTTGCTAAAGAAAATGCATGAGACAGTTTTGATAGGACAAATCTGCTATGCTATGACAGAGCAACTCTGACATTATTCTAATAGCATACTTGTTACTGAATGTAGCTTGTCTTCATGCCAGGGTAGAGAATATCACAAGGAAGTGAGCTCTTTGCGACAGTGGGCTATTTTGCCAGACAATATTTTGGCAATAAATATCCAATGCACCCAATTATGCCAAATTTGCTCTAGCAGCTGTCTTGAATTGCTGTAAAAATGTGCTTCACATAGGTACAGCATTGTATCAGCATGGAAATTTTGTGTATTAGTACCCTGATGCCTCCCTTGTGTCATCAAGGTTGAAACTAAGGCAGGGTCTGGTTATTAAAGTGAAGCTTTTATCTTAAACGACAACATAAAGGACTCATAAAGCACTGTTAATAGCTGTGAATTGTTTAGAGCATTGGAGCATTTATAGATTCTTGCGACAATATAGTTGCAAGTAAATCTGATCTGCCATTATCTAATTTCTTCTAACACAAGACAACGCACCTTACCATTAAATACATGAACAACCTATACCATATATATACTTATACCATACTTATACAATCATATACCAGCTGAAGAAGATCAACAATAAGGCAACATAACAATTTGGTCATAATCCCTGTTTTCTTATTACATAGTAGACCCATTGCATTAGATTTCAAATAACATGGAACAGCATTTGTGCTGGGATCAGACTTTATCACGTTTGGGGCCAAGATTGGGATTCCTTCAATTCAGTCATCTTTGGGGCTAGTATTGTATATATAAGGAGCATTTAGCACAATGATAGTCTTCCAAGAGCCAAATATTTTCATCTGACTAAAGCATGTATATGACATACATAATGTTTAGCAAGGTTTTGCAGTACGTAATTGCTTAATATTTGAACATATATAACTAAGTACCCCTAAATATTAAAAAGTCACCCATTCCTCATCATCTTCAATGTTTTCTATTGCCCTTTCTTCATTTTCGAGAAGATTCTATATCAATAATTTGAGCCGACTTGGGCGAGTCAGCTGGTGGCAAAGGCAGAGTGATGCTGTTGTAACCAAGTGCTTGAAGACTGTATTTTAAAAACAGAAGAAGTTCTTTTGGAAGTACTTTGATTCTGTCCCTACTAATAATATGAGCCCATTGGAGAAGATAATGGACAGTTTAGCTAATGCAGTCACTTTGACTTCTTTCATCCCCCAATAATCCAATGGGTCACTCTCAATACTGATTAGTGTCGTTTTCATGTATGACCAAACAATGTTTTGCGTCCTATGCTTCAAGGCCTCATCAGACCAGCCAAGATCAAAATCACTTTCAGCGCTGCTGGTTCCTCCTATAACCTCATCAAATAAATCAGTGAAGAAGCCTGACAGTTTTTGATGCTTCATAGCTGGAAGATCAGCTACATCAGAAACTGTGTGTTCCCGTTTTCTTTGCTATATATGATGATACACAAAATGCCCCAGCTGCACTTGGCTCCTTGACTGGCTTCAGAATCTTGGAACACGATATTTTTGAAATGTAGATCCAGGAGGATAGCAACTGCATACCTTAGTGTCATATCAACTGACTCAAATTTTGGATTGTGTTTGACTGCATACCTGCACCTGAGAAATAGTTTTCAAGCATCAGTTTCATTTCCTCTTATGTTGTGATGGCCCCTTGACAATTAAGGCAATCCAAAGTCTAGTTAGTTAGTTAGTTAGTTAGTTAGTTAGTTAGTTAGTTAGTTAGTTAGTTAATCCATGAGCTAGTCCGGCTGGACAAGTGCTGGATGTGCCATCACGAATGTCCGCCTCCACTGAGCACGGTTTTGAGCAACGTCTGAGATGATGGATATAGGATCCCTTTGCCAATGGGCTCCTTAGGCAGGTTTCAGTTGGGGTTCTAAATCCTTCAGAACAAGTCCACTCCAGGTCTTCTCGGGAGCAGTACGAGAAAACTTCACCTTACAGGGGGAGGCTCCTCCAGGATCGTTTGCAGAGTCTGTTGTCGGTCATTTGAGCTATGTGACCGAGCCAACGCAGTCAATTTTTGTTCAGCACCTCAGCAATTTTTGGCTGCCTACAGCAGCGATGTCGAATGGTTACGTTTAAAGTTTAGGACAGTTTGGTTAATGCTGGTATCACTACAATGATACAAGAAATTTCCCTCTCAGTAAGAATGATACTTGTAGCAAATGGTTCAAGTAAAGTGATTTGTTCCATATCCATATCTTTTTGTTGAGGTCACAAAGTCATCTCTAATGAAAGAAGCAAAATGGTGTCCTTCTGTTAGAGAGCTCTTTGTACAATGCTGTTGTACAATGAACAATGAGTTGCCTCACCCTTTACAAGAGAATACTTTGGTAGACCCAACTTTTTCTTAGGCAGAGGTCAGCTGATCCTTTGCTGTGATTGATTTATGAAAGTAAGTGATAAAATTTCCAACTGGAGTAGTCATGCCCATAATTGTAAGTAGCAAATTTGACCAAATAAACTAATGACAAGCTGTAATGTATGACAAGAATAAGGTGAGTCAGTGAGATCAGCCAATTCCAGAGCAGCAATTACATTGGAACCAGAATAAAATCTTATCATAGACCCACTATGGCAGAATATCAGACAAAGCACTTGCAGTAAAAAGTGTTGCATGGCTCCGAATAATCAGTTTAAATCCAGAAATGAGTTTTTCCATGATTGTAAAATGAATCATTAGCCTCATGTATAACTGGTTATTTTTTGCTGTCCACAGACTAGTTGTAGCTGAACAAATGCTCACTTCAGGGTGAAAATTTTGGAGGTCTCAGTACATACTCACAACATTGGGAAAATGTGCTTCCTTCCAAAGTTTGAACTCTGGATAAGCTCTCCCATGAAAGCACGGAATCCATGACTATTGACCATTATGAAAGGGAACATAGTGTCAGTCATTAAGCTAGCAAAGACATAAGCTCTTTTTTTGGATTTGGATTCATCGACATGGACAAAATACTCAGAAATTTCCAGCTAAGTCAATGACTTAAAAGAAAGAGAAGCCTCACCACTACTGATTCCCTCAAGAGTTCCCATAACAAAAACTGATTGATAAGCTTTTTTCTTGGCAGCAGAAGTTGCCGATGCCTCTGCCTTTTCCTCCTCTTCCACCAAGTATTCCCAGTGATGATGAGTCTTTAGATGAGTCTACAAACTATTTGTTGGTTTGATTTTCAAATTTTAATTTTACTGTGAACAATTTCCAATCTTATATCTAATGGTTTCTGGATTATCTATGATGCTAACACACAACCAAACAGTGGAGGTCTTCGAAGCCATTTTGACAAAAGCCAACTCCAAATATTGATATGCTTAAACCAAACCCTGCCTTGGCTACTTCTGAGCAGCAATGCAAACTTCCACCTAAAGTGCCATCTCACATGATGGAACATTGCACAAAGATAAATTGCCTTAACTGAGCACTTTACAATCATTGTGCTCATTGTAAAATATTATACATTATTTGGCTTATCTCTATGTCTCAACAAGTGTGAACTAAACAAAGACTACCATCTGCTGACCAATATGCTAGCTGCCTTGCTATCACTCAAAACATTGCTTTGGCTGTTTTAGAACCCCAGCACCCGTTAATCAGGATAGGGATCAGGATAAGGCAATCCTGGCTAGGATCAGATCAGGATACTAAATGAACGCTAACATGGAAATGTAGAATGACAGGAACAATATAATGACATGTTTTAAATAGCATGTAACATCCATCTGTGTATGCTCAGGTAGCTAGATGTGGATTGCTGAATTTGATAACGATTAATCCATTGAACACTTCAGCATGCTGTCTTGGCAAGAAGTATAAGTGACACAAAGTTCAACCAGAAATAGAAAAGGAATCAGCAACTGTATACCTCTTTTGTAAGTTGAAGCCTATGTTCACTTGGCTTATAGCTTTTGTGTGTCAATAATCTGATGACCCATATTATCAAAATCAATTCCAACAGCACATGATAAAATGGAACCTGAAGAAGACAAAAAAAATACAGTATATATATAAAGGAACAACAATGTATCGTTATACCAAAAGTGAGAATCACAGTAAACAATGCCTATTGTTATGCCAGATGTTTAAATTACCCCCTGTAACAATATATATCCTGCAAAATAGTAAGTTGATAAACAAAATATGGATGTTGAAGTAAGAAGACACATCTACCAAATTTTTTATCCCCTGAAGAGTGAGCTAATGACAAAGCAGGCTTCTAAGGTGAATGACTGTAAGTGATGATGATTTACTTGGAATGGTTATTTAAACAATCTTTTTGTGGTACAAAACTTGAAAATAACCTTGAAAATTTGCGACAATGTGCTACCAATGACACTGTAGACATTGGAGTCTGTCTACATAAAAACAAGAAAACCAGTACTATGTAGGAAGAAAGACTTGGACCCTTCTAATAATGTTTTGTTTCTACATTTTCTCTTTGTTTTTCCCTTTCTTGTTTATGATTGGATAGTTTTGATACATGTTTCGTATAAACAGGTTGACATATACATATACTTTCCTTTCTGATGATTCATACTCTGAGGACTGTCAGATGAAAAAAGCTTTTAAGTATGTTTTTAGCACAATGTCGCATGGTCAAGCAATAATAATTTCTAAGAGACTGCTCACAGTAGATATTCAACATTACTTCATAATTAATGCTTTTCTATGTCTTGAAAACAAACGAAGACAGTTTTTACTATCCCAAGCCTGAAAATCTCAAGGTGTGCAAATTTATATGTGGTTACATTCCACGTTACCATACCTGTGTATCACAGACAGGAAAAGTAGGGCTATGTAGCTGATGAATTCAGCAATGGACAAAATGTACGAAAACAGTCTATCACACTGAGGGGAATAAGCAGACTACAATTTGAGCTGTTGACTATTGTGTAACCACAGAATATGAATTTTAGTACACTTCAAGGGTAGTGATGCATTTATATGAGGCTACACATACACCACAGCAGTGGCTTAGTGAAAGAGTGTTCGCTTTGCATGAGGCTTGATAATATCCCATGCTGCCTTAGCATTTTCTACATTGTCCATATAAACTTAGAGTTCTGACTCTGAACTAGTACCGATAAAAACTGTAGGTTCTGGCTTGACCTCTGAACCATCAATATATCCCCACAAGTCCTCACCCATAAGGAACCATCTCATGTGC
>JANTCA010091469.1:0-13113 GCA_024741275.1 Chironex yamaguchii
AACCGGAGCACAAATCATTTTTATTGGCTAATCGGCATGTTATCAAATCGCGTGGTGTTGTTTATCTGACAGTGTGCTACAAGGGCATTGAAAAAGTCCTCAAATGTTATGTTATTGACTCTTGCATTTTAGATACGGTTTTGGGCGTGCCTGCTCTTCGAGCCTTTGGGATTTCCTTAAGTTTTCCGGCCATTACAGAAGAAACAAACTTTTCGCAAGTTTCATTGGGATCGCAATTATCGACTGAACAATCACAAACCGTCTCTGATTTGCTCTATGAATACAGGAACCTTTTTGAGTCATCCGGACCTGTCTGTAAAACTATGGAATATACTATAGAGCTGGAGCCAGGGTCAAGAGCCTTTCGATCACGCCCATATAAGCTTCCCCACGATTTGACAGTTGAAGCTTCTAAACAAATCAAGGATATGCTCAAGAAAGGAATTATAAAAATATCGAAGTCGCCATGGAGTTCGCCATGTTTCTTTGTAAAAAAGAAGACTGGGAAATGGCGTTTTGTGGTCGATTTTCGCCGTCTAAACCAAATGTCTAAAAAAGATGCTTTCCCCATACCAAATATAGACAGCATTCTGAGCACATTTGCAGGTTGTGACCATTTTACGACTTTAGACTGCCAGAATGGGTACTGGCAAGTTCCTTTGGCAGAATCCGATAGAGAAATGACAGGTTTTGAAATGGACGGAGAGTTATATGAATTTAATGTGATGCTGTTTGGACTTTGTAATGCACCAGCTACGTTCCAACGCCTTATGAATACTGTCTTGGCTCGTGTGAAAGCAGTTCCATATATCGATGACATAGTTATCGCATCACATTCTTTTAAGAATCACATGAAGGATATCCGTCTTGTACTCGACCAACTACAAAATCACAACCTCAGACTACAAGCATCTAAATGTACGATTGGAGCCCAGTCTGTGAAGAATTTGGGTCACATTATATTGGAGCATGGACTGTTTCCGGACCCTGAAAAGTTGAATTTCATCAAGAATGCTAAGCCGCCATCCTCGAAAATAGAAGCCGACGGATTCTGTGGATTTACAAATTATTTATCCCGATATATCCCACATGTAGCTGAACATTTAAAACCGATCTTCATCGCAAAAAGTCCCAAGAGCAAAATTGTATAGACAAAAGAGTGCACTAAGTCTTTTGAGGGTGTCAAAGCTGCGGCTGAAAAGGCCATCAGTCTCAAATTTCCTGACTTTTCAAAACAATTCTTCCTGTACGTCAATGCAAGAGATGTTGCCATGGGTGCTTGCCTTTCTCAAGCTTTTGGCCCACTTGGATTTTATAGTCGTGCTTTTAAACCTGCTGAAAGAAACTATTCCGCAACATATAGAGAATTTTGCGCTCTGATGAAAGCTATCAAGCATTTTAAGCATATTATTCATGGTTACAAAACCACTGTGTATACCGACCACAATGCCCTGATTTTCATGGTGAACAATCGTCCTCCTGCTAATGGACGACATGTGCGATGCCTGATGGAATTATCTGATTTTAAAATTGAACTATTGCATATATCTGGACGAGATAATGCCTGTGCTGATTATTTCAGTCGTGACGTGAATAACTCAATTTTGAGCCCTAATGCGGAACCCTTTCTACCAATGTGATTTAGCTCTTACCGACGATATTGTGAAGCATTACCACGACGCAGGCCATTTCAGTCAAAACAAAGTGCGGAAAGCACTTCTGGATGCAGGCTACTGGTGCAAGAATCTGCGATCAAAAATCCGTGCTGTCGAAGATCATTGTGAAATATGCAAACGAGCCAAATCCCACACCTCCTGTCACTATGGGCCATTTGCCCAATTTGGATACCTGCCAACCCCGCAAATTTGTGTCAATAGACATTGTCGGACCACTGCCAGTCTCTCGTGGGCATCGAGACATAATTACGATGATTGATCACACTTCCAAATACATGATTGATGTTCCTGTTGGCAATGTAAATGCCAAAACGGTCTCTGATGTATTTAAAAATCATTGGATGTTGCTTTTTGGTCCTCCTCGCGTTCTACATTCGGACAATGGGCCACAGTTTCTGCTGTCTTTGAGGAGCTTTTGGCTGGCAACAAAATATCCCATAGTCGCACTACTGTATATCCTCATGCCTCAAGGCAATGGATTACTCGAACAATTTCAGGTACTCTAAAGGACAGGCTGAGAGCAGCCATATTGAACAAGCCTTATTGGTCAGAGTCCTTGACCGAAGCGGTGCACAACATTAATCGCCACGTTAATTTTTCAGGACTATCTGCTTATGTATGCATGCTGGGTTTTTAGCCTAAAGCGCCTGGGGATTGGTCTGATAGTAAACCTAGGCAACCATGTTATTTGCCGTGTCCCAAAATCGAATATCCGCGAGTATTTCATCCAAGAAATTGCTTTTCGCCAAAATTCGGTCCTCCATTACAAGTATCGAAGCACATTTCCGAACAATTAATTCGTACTATCGAAGGACAAATTTTGAATTTGGGCAATTGTAAACCAGTATATTGAAGATGTCGACAATTTTAGAGAGGGGATGATGTGAAGGTTGAATGAGTTATGAATTGATTGCGTGACATGACACACATCACATGACTATGAGACATGGCACGGCTGCTAGATATGTTTATGTACACGCGTGTTGTTCTGTTTCGGATGTATGATTTCTGCTGATAATTAGTTACTGTTTTTTTGCTACGTAACAATATCAATTTTCGACACTTTATCAGTTTAAGATGCTACTTCCTACATATAAGATCCAAGGGATTTTATTGTTGTGAAGATAAGAGTTGAAAAGTCATAATTCCCCTCTTACAACAAAAATGACGTGGAAAGGCAAATGCAGTGAATATGAAAGCCAATAGCGTACATGGTAGTACAAAGGGAAAAGAGGAGTGAAAAAAGAGGCTTGGTGAACACAGAGATTATTAACCACAAATATAACCACAACAATGGACGACTATAAGCACAGGCTTCATGACAGGAATAAAATCTAAAGCTTTCATTGCTCGCTTACCAGCTCGACATTTTGCAGTTTTTTAGAAAGCATAAACAAATTTCTAAAATAGCTATTAAACGTTTTTATTGAAATCGTTTTATGTACATTTCCGTTATCTACAACCACAATGCTTGTTCCTTATGAATCTCGTTTCAATTTCGGTATATTTACAAAAGGGCTTGAGCTAGTAACTGCTTTTGTTCGGGGCTTAGATGTTTAGGAAATTCTATATCAAAAGCGATAACAAGATCTCCAAATTCACCCGGATTCTTTGTCGATGGCATGCCTTCTCCTTTCACACTCTTGGTGTAATTTGGGCTGTAATAATAATGGATAACAAGATAGGATTAAAGTACTTTTCAAGCAAAGATGTGAACAGCAACGAAGATGTGCTTTACATACAAGGACCTAAAGAAGCAATGGTGGTGAATACTAGCGGTAAGGATTCATTAAAGACAGAGATTATAACAATACAAAGTTAAGGGATAAGTGTGTAAGAAATGATTTAGGCTGTAGGAGTGCTCATCTACGTGGATCCTATGGAACTACTACTATATTTTTTTCGAAAGTATGCAATTTATTTTTTCTACAGTGGCATTTTTTACCCTCCAAGTGACCATCCTAGCCTTGCTACTTTCAGTACTAATCAATCACGTTATTCCATTACTTTATTACAAAAATTCAAAAACTCAAACTGTAAGTTATCATGTATGAATGAGATGTTAAACAATTGGACCATCTCCCAATGCCAGAAAAACAGGAATTAATTCAATACAACCAGAATTACTGAGAAATGATGGATAGGAAAGAAGTATACTTGCGCAAGAAGCAGATGGCAAAGAGAAGGTTGGCTACATCATAAGAGCCAAGAAACTAGAACATTGCGTCAGTTGTCTTAAGTTTTTTTGAGTTTAATTTCTTCCTATCCTATGAAACTGTAAATAGACTATAAACTTAATTCAATCCATTCAACAGCGATACTTGATTCCCAGTTGCCAGAAATATATCCCAGTTAATGGTACCTCAAGAGACGTAGAAATCTTTTATAGATCAACAAGCTCTTTACTTATCAACTGTGCTATAGTATGAAAACGCTGACGAAAATCGTTACAAATCCAAAATGGATGCGTACTCTTTTGGATCCGTACCACTGTCAACGTGGCCTTAAACTATAATGACAAATCTAATACGAGGTGAAAACGACTTCGAGGTAGTAAATCCTCTTGTTTCAAATTTCAAAAATGAAAAAATGACTTACAAGACGATGTCGTTGATTGGCACACTGAGCATGCGACCATCAAGAGTGGGAACATCAACAATACATCCTGTTAATGCCTTCAAAGAAGGAAAGAGAAATAGGGAAAGGAAAATAAGCTGCGAAAACAGCAACAACAGCAACGACAACGGCAAAAACAACGGTAGCACTAAATATAAAAAATGCATTGTTAACTCTCCCGCCTCCCACTTCACGGCTTGTCACATCTATAAAGATCCTATACGAGAAATCAAATAAGCTAGCATCCACAAGTAAACCTCCCTCCCCAAGAATTTTTAATATGCAAGTCACATTACATAATTTACAGTGTATAATTAAGCTTTTTATTGGCCAGGCTACAAGACAATGATGTGCAGTCTATACACATAGGGTATGCGCCAGAGTGCGACACAGATTTTTTTAATCAGTGTCACCTGCAAAGAGATTGTAAAACAATCACTACATGGTGGCTGGATTTCGAAGTGGATGGTATTACCCTGCTACTCACAGAGGTCGGCCAATTGCATACGAGGAGGACTGGACAAACCTATTGTTCTTAGGCGTGCTGAGTTGGAGGCAAAAACAATTTTGACGCCATATTGGATGCACACATAAATTAAACAAACGTTGGGTTCGGGAGCACAAGCAACCGTATCGTGACTAAACCGTGAGAAAACGTAAGTTCTATTGTCGACCATCAATAAGTTTCAGGCTACCATGTAAACAGTCTAGTGCAGCCAGCAAAAATTCCACGTTGCTGGAATTGTTAAGTTTCGACAAATCCTGTAAAGGTTCCGTCGTAGTTCCTTGAAGCAGGACGAACTCATAAAAACTGAAACCTAGACTTAATTCTCACTTAACCTTGTCAAAGTCAGTGGCATGGCCTGAGGAAATAAAGTAGGGGGGGGGGGGTATGATTTTGAAGGGGTATGGAGGCCTCATACCGATCTCATACCGATTAAATTTTTTGAGACCTTCCCTTTGCTTAGAATGGATCTCTCGATACCATGCTTGCCACTAGTGATAAGGAACTTTGGCTCTTTTCTGACAATAAGTCTATGAAACAGAATGCTGAATGAGACCATAGGACTATCTCCCACCAAAAGAGGGGAGAGCAAAAGCCTCCACATACCTCCCCGAGGCCAACCACTGGTCAAAGCGGAAGAACTTCTTTTGATTGGCAGAAGATAATCCCATTACATTCTAATACAAGTGCGCCCGGGCCCTTAGGGCAGAGGTACAAAATTTAGATATTCCAACAGATATTCAATTAGGTACTTGGTTTTGAAGTATCCCATCGAATATCTAACCATGTAACAAAGCAAAAACTATTGTGAGGCAAGAATATCTACACCAATGGAGAATATTTCATGCTTTGCAAAGAATTCCAATGACGTCTAAACGAAACTAAATAGGCCTATATGGCAGATTACCCTAAAAGAATAAGCACCATCAACAAAAATCCTTTCAATGACTTAACATGCATACAGAAGTTGCCCAAATAGTCTACTTTACAACATAGAGCCGGTTTTAGTTCACAATCTTAAGTGTTGATCAAATTCGGCAAGACTAAAACATATTCTTCCGTCTTGTTGTCCCATGATTTTCAATTAATCAAGTCATAGCTATTATTTGCCGCTTTACATGATAGAATATCCTATTTGTCATTGCCGTCTATGTTAATTTTTAACAGGAAGCCGTTGAAAATTTATAAGATATTCGGAATCATATCAGTTTGGTTTTACTCTGCATTCAGTTACATACCGTTTCGTTCTTAAGAATCTATGCTATCAATTTTGTACCGTTACACGATAAGATATTCGATTCAATACTTCAAAAACAAATATCTAATCAAATATTGCTAAAATGGCAAAGAGGTACCCAATGTTGTGCTTTCGGTTGTAGCAAGCGATAAAAATATAAAAAGGAAACAGAAATCGCACCTATTGCTTGTCAGGAGAATAAGATCAGGAACCAACATGGAAAATACATTGATGACTTCGTCAAAATATGAACTATTTAACCCCCTGCAAACCGACATCGGGAGAATACCCCCTTTTGAAAGGTAGGATCGATTTCGAGTTTTGATCTAATTCTTCAACAAAAGGACTTTCCTATCAGATTTCAAAACTGGTCAAAATCGACGCTTCTTTCATGACAATATCAGAGTATTACTTTTACTCCAGCAATATAGGTACTTAATCTATAGGTGTATAACAAGATTTGAAATTCTGTCTAGTCTGGAATATCCCAAATATGTACGATTCGTCGCATCTACCAATGACATGATTAAAAATGGCGACTTTTAAGAGTTCTAGTCATTTCCTTTGCTAAATTAATGCTGTTCGTGCCACACCACTACCAAAATCAATGTGATGTAATTGTGCTGCAGGAAATTAAAATGCGGATCAAATTTGCCTTCAGCTAGGTGGTACTTTTCTGCACTTTAAAAACCTTTCTTTGATATTAAACTCAAATGCGATGCTTATCTGCCGCAATTTAGATTAACGCATTACTGAATCATTGTAGATTACGAAACCCTGTAAAAACAATTCCATCCGCATATATCAGAATCGAACGAAAGATGTCGGTTATTACCTATATAGCTTCCACTTTCACTTCTTGTCAAGTGTTAGCTATCAGAAACAGCGGTACAGTAACTTTCACAAAGCTTACATGAAAAAAGCATTGATGCCTTACCAGCGAAATGGAGACAGATAGTACTGGTTTAATGTGATAAGGTGGGCTTACCTTTCCTAATGGTATCTGTGCCGTATGTATGATATTTAATCCTTCTCTTCTGAACAATGGATGAGGTTTGTCTTTAATAATGAACACAATGTCCGCTACAGTTTGAATGTTCATTACAAACGATATAAACATAAATAAGAAATATTAGATAAACTGAGGAGAGACGTCCAATATTTCAATACTCATCACATACAGTGTCATACGTCTACATCAATCAACAATGATGAATATTGTTAGGATCTCACCGACACTGAAGACAGCAATAACAGCAGAAGCACAGTTATCATCATCTATTTCATTACTATCATCATTTTATGTTATTCGCATTATCAAAGTCATCATCACCTTTATCATAACCATTTAGCTCAGTAGGAAAGGTGTCAAATCTTAGTCATCATTATCATCCATCATCCTAATCTTCATCATCTATGACCTTAGTAATCATCATAATCCATCATCTTAGTCATCATCATCATCATCATCATCATCACCATGAGTTATCTTAGTCTTCATCATCTATTACCTCAGTCATCATCATAATCCATTATCTTAGTCATCATTACCATCCATCATCTTAGTTATCATCATTATTACCTCCGCTAATGAGGTTATGTTCTCAGCTTGACTCAGTCAAAAAACTAACAAACTTATGAACGATGCGTACAGCATTTTAGGCGTTATTTTGCTAACCAACAAAAGAATCCCAATGAAAATATAGCCTTCCTTGGGGAGCCAAATATTATCATGTAGATAAAGCATACAAGATAAAAAATGTCGCATACCAGAGCTGGTTGAAAAATTATCAACACCGTAAGTCATAGCGTTTGTTGCATGACTCTATAATCTCTTTAAATTTGTATATGTTGAAGTCATACACTAAAAGCCTTACACGGTATGCAGTTTGGTCCTTGATCACCCTCCTTCTGAAATGTGACTCGTGTTCCATTTTTCCAGCCAGGGCGAACGTTAATGGTGAGTATTTTGTCACGTATACTTGATGTATGACCATCCTCGTTCATCACCTAAGGTATAATCAGCAAAAGGGGATTATTGAGCGGCCAGAATAAGCCCGAAAATATAAAGGCTTTATATAAAAATACTAGTTGACGTGAAAACCGATTAGTCCCCGATATATCCAAGAATATGCCTCTGGCAGTTTCTAGTTCCTCTAGGTGGTGAAAGTGATAAAACATAGGAATTAAAGATTATTTTTAGCATTTTCCTGTTGTTATCCCTTTCTAATATCAAAGTATTACTAATGATCCGACCTTTCAAACGTACGTAAGTAATCTAGTGACGAAGTAAGTAGATAGAGTTTGTGTGTGTGGTTTGTTTGGAACGATCGTTTGTTGATTTGTTTGTTGGTTGGTGAGTTAGGCATTGTATTTCTTTATTTATTGCAGGGATGGGTACCCGACAGTATTCCGAGTCCTTCCCACCAAAGATCTTTGACGGACGAAGGCCGCACCTAACTCTTTTTAGAAGTAATTTGGCGTGTCTTTGTTAAGTAGGCGCTATTTTCGCGTGATTACATTCGCGTTGATTGGCTCCCTGTTAAATACTTGGTGTGTTTTCGACAACGGCAAAAGTACTCCAAGTAAATCTTTGGCGGACAAAAATCCAGAATTGCGGGGGGGAACATAATGACTTTTGGAAAAATTAATCAGCGTGCTTTCCTCTTTAAATGATCACATCTCGCAAATGCTTTGACTTGAAACTATAACGTTAAACTTCGTCTTGTTCTTTATGTGTCTTGAAGTTGATTTGAAACTGAAAATTTACATTCTGTTGAATCTTAAGTCATGCACTTTAGACGAACCGCGACATAAACGAGCTACTTAAAAAGAGTTTGGTACTCAGAATTATTTTACTATGCTGTCAAATGGTGAATTCTAATTTCGAACAAGTTTGCAGTGCTCAATTTCCGCTTCATTTGATTCAATCATGTCTCCTTGGCAAAAAATAACTGATAATGTTCCACAGCAATAGACATACCCAGGCTTATGACAATGAAAATTGAGTTCCATAATAAACGGCTGACACGAATAATGAGCTTATCTTCTTCCTCTTGTTGCTACAAAGAAAATCAGGGTCTTATATCTTGATAATACGCTGTTGGTGTATTACTGTAAAACGTTGCATGCTTCAAGGAAAGATACCTGCAATATTTCCTTGGCCTCGTGCAAAGAAGTAAAAAAAACATACCCGTCTGGAAATCTTCATTTTTTTTGTGCATCCCCGATAGACCTCTTCTAAGGTCAAATAGAGTTCTCTTTCTATTGCTTCATCTTGCTTCTTCCTTCCTCTACCATGAAGTCCACCAAAACCAAGTTCAATATCTTGTTGTGTGACATCAAACAGTTCTGAGTTAAGATATAAACAGGATAGAACTCAAACAAGTGAAAAATCTTCAGCAATAACCACAGCGGCATTTTTCCACTAAAACCTGGTCCCATTTTGAAGACACAAGAATTTGGAAAATGATGACACAAAATAACAGGTACCTAAAGTGAAGATGTTCAGCTAAACAAGCGAATCAATATCATGTTGCAAGCTGTCTCCCACTCTGCAAATCTTACTTTCCACATATGTCGAGTCGGATCTCTTCCTTTAGGTTTCAGTGAAGTAAAATGATTGCCAATTTTCATCTTGCAAATGGCCTAGAAAATTTATGACAGTGCAGTAAAAACATACCTAAAACATATTTTTTTGTCTGACACTCTTCAAAGTATGAATCATCAGAAAGGAAAGTATAGTTAGATATCAGCCCTTTTATAAGAAATATTGATAAAAACTAGCCAATCATAAACAAGAAAGAAAAAAACCTTTTAAGTATGTTTTAGCGCAATGTCACAAATTTTCTAGATAATTTTCAAGTTCTGTACCACGCAAAGATTGTTCAATTTTTATTTTCTTAGAACCAGTAATGAAAATATAATATTAACAGTCATTTTCTGGTTTAATGAGCAACTACCTACCTTCCTTCCTCATTGTGTAAAGACTCGCTACTAAAATAGAGGATCCAGTGAGTACATCTTTCCAATATACACCACCAAGCCTCACATTTTAAAATCAGAAACTGTACTTTTTAAATTTCTTACTACACAATGTAATAACTGAGTATCTTACCAATATTTGAGAATGGTATGAAATCGATGTGATTGGTGACTGACTACAATAGCACAGTCTAACTTCTTCACTAAAATTTAATGGAGCCAGTAAATTTTCTTTTCATAACTCAGGCCTTTTGCTCAAGGCCTCTTGCACTTGTTAAAGGGAGTGCGACTTTTATGTGCAAGAATAGAGACCACTACCTGATGAAAACAACTAATCTTTCCTTTTGTACATCCTCTAGTTCCTCTCACAGTCCGTGTTTAGTTCTGCAGGAAAGTACACATAATATTGTCCTTCTTTAAATTTCTGGTAGGCCATATGTACTGCTGTAAATTAGGGAACACTAAATACGACAAATTTCTCTCTTGCGAATTTAGCCTGGGTTAACGTATCTTGTGTAACAATATTCTTACATGCTATCTATCCATAAATTCTTTCATAATTTCCCCTATTTCTTTCTCCATCTACAGCCTCTGTCATTCCGTCATCCGCAATGATACTCTTAGCTCTCACTATACTGCTCTCAGAACTCTCATTATCTCTCAAAACAGTTGTTTTTTATGCCTACAGCTGAGTCCAAGTACTATTGAAGCACTGTCACATAAAAAACTTCAATGACGTCTATGCATTTAGCTGATATGGTCCATGCTTTGCAAATAAACGGGTATTGAAAATATGACAGCATTTAAAGCAGTTGAATTTTATACACCAGTTGAAGCATTTTGCCACTGATTTTGGCATCTTTATTGATAGCTTGAATACTTTTTTTTGCATGCTTTATTCAGGGCTTAATTCCATATCCATTTTTTTAATGTTTTGCTAAGTCTCTCTGTTAGATATGAAATCCCTTCTTTACTCTTCACTTTCAAGTCTGTATGAAAATCAAACTTGTCATAAAGTCCTCCTCCATATTTAACCCCTCTTTATTGGCATTATCACAATTTTTGTAAAGGACTGATACGTCCACTTATGCTTTTATGAAGAAGACATTAGAGTCATTTACAGACAAGCTGAGAGGATAATTACTTGATTGCAAGTAAGTTTTTTCCATCCCAAGGTTTGCAGCAAGACAAAGGCATTGGTGAAAAAGATGTGACTGGCAATTATATGACTCAAGTAACTGGTCCTAAACTTTCACACTATTTCAAAAATGTAAAAACAAAAAATTCTATTTTATCTTACCTGAAAAGGGATTATCTCCACCAAAAAACTCTCGAAAAGTACGATCAGGATCTCCATGGTAGATGTATCCTTTGGTGAATCCCTCTTTAAAAAGAACCAGAGTCTCTTCATAATATAAAATTGCACGAAAGATACATTGCAAAATGCATTAAAAAGATTACTGTGGTCTGAATGTAGATAGAATTTGAAAGCTTATACCAATAGGCAACACTGCCTGTCAGTAACAAAAAAAAGTTGCCTCTGCACATTCTGGATTTTCCAATAAGTGTTAACTTGCATGATGGCATTTACAATGCCTTATTGCCAGTTGCAAAGTTATTGTGGCAATTGAATTCCTTGGTACTTGCAACAATATACAGTTAGAAATGAACAGGTTTAAAGTGTGATAGGTATGAGTGAATGGATTTTTTAACCTTTTTGGCTGGATGGGTTTACCTTGACAGAGAATATGCTAAATGTCCTTCAGGTGATTCTCTCATGACATTTAGATCTTCAGTCACTAAACTTTTATCTGACATAAGGGATACAGAAATTTGTTATAGGGCATCCTTAACTATTTTCCAGCCAACATAATGAACAACCATTTGACACAACTTCCATATAATTGTCCTCTGCTCATAATTAATTCTTTAACAATTAAACATTTGACAAACTGTCAATACTTTTGTAAGCATGTTATCGAAACAGCCAAGAGTCCAAAGATTTTCTGTTGATGTTACAAAGACAGAAAGCATATTCTGTAAAATTAGAAATTGTTGCAAAGAAGCACAGATATATAAACGCTAACTGTAATGCTCCATGTTCCATAGGGGATGTTTGAACACTCAGTCCTTCTTATTATAAATCCCAACCCCCCATTATTAAAAGTCCACATATTAAGTAAAATTCAGACCCTGCCTACCATTAGGGAGACAAGAGTTTCCTTGTTTACTAAAATACACAGAGCTTTCTTTCACATATTAATTCTACAAATTTCCATAAATAGCAGGTTTTGTCAATTTGTGTGTCTTCAAAGTGGCCTATTTACCTTGCAAAAACAGCTTTACAATAGTACTAACCTCCATACAAAGTTGGCACACCACCTTTCAATCCCTCCTCACCAAACTGATCATAAATAGCTCTTCGGTCACCTGCAATTTGGCACACAAATATCATTTCTGTTAAGACCAATTTGTGAAAAACATAAAATATCAATCATGAACATTCATTGTATAATGGGTTAATTAAAGTACATGTACAGTACATTAGACATCTACAGTGGCCTAGCCATATATGTTTTGCACCACTACTTCTGGTCAGCTACAAAATATGACTTGATTTTGACAAAGTATCATTGTATCCATAAAACACTCCAGTTTCATTTGGGTTCAAATCTGCTTTGCCAAATCTTACGCAAAACATATGCCATTAATCAACCCACGCTGTGTGAGGAAAGTATGGTATGGTAAAACTGTTAAGAAGCCATTGGATGGCTGAGTTCACATGATACCACAAAACATTGTGGTTTACTTCTTCTTCTGATTATTGTTATTACTATTATTGTTACTATATATTTATATCTATTATAAACAGTAGTACACTATTGCTGAACAGTGTTCAATACATCAAACCATGTATCATGTATTAGAGAAGTATTATACATACACACACATACATATATATATATATGTATGAGCTCCCACTTAGTGCAGCTATTGTGGTAATGCCCACTCTTGACGATTATATATAAAGCACTGTGTCTGTTGAGGTATTACAAATATCTGACACTGATGAAGGCTTAAGCCGAAACACAGAA